>JASANZ010002150.1:0-55058 GCA_030849805.1 Sergeia podlipaevii
TGTGCATGTTGGTGGAGCTGAAGTCACTCGCTATCTCGCACGTTTACTGCAGCGGCGCTACGGCCTGCGAGGCCGTACTTCGCGCTTCTGTTCTTTGGCGTCACTGCACGAGGGCGGGGACTTGGAACTGATTCGGCAAATGAAGGAGAAGCTCTGCTACACCGCTGTTGACCTCTCCCTAGAGCACAAGTTGGCCACGGAGACTACCGCATTGGAGATGAGGTTTGTTCTACCAGATGGTGCCGCCTGCACACTTGGGCAAGAGCGCTTTGAGGCATCTGAAGTTCTTTTTCAACCCGATCTCATCGATGTGGAGAGCGAAGGGCTCTCGACGCAGCTCTGGAATTGTCTTCAGGCTGCTGATATTGATATCCGCGCCGAATTATATAGCCACATTGTGCTTTCTGGTGGCTCTACGCTGCTTCCAGGCTTTTTGACTCGTCTTGGGCATGACGTGCAGGAGAAGTTTGTGGTGCAAAACCTGCGCGGGGATCGAAGTCGGCTGTGGCGATTTCCGCTGAAGGTGGAAGGTGTCCCAGGACGTAAACTGGCGGTCTTTCTCGGTGGTTCCACGCTGGCCGATCTCACGGCCAGCACGCCAGAGATGTGGCTGTCAAAGGCGGCGTGGGAGGAAGGCGGTGCGTCAGCGCACATTGCCCGCTACGGGGCTTAGGCATCGGATATGGTGAGGAGAATATTTTGTTGAATCTACGTCAGTTTGTGTGTGTGTCTGAGGGTTGTTGCTTTGCGCTATCTTGCTTTTCCTTAATTTTGGCTTTTAAAAACTACACGGCACAGAACGTATTGTTTGCCGTCTGACACTATTTTTTTTTCTGTTTACTCTCATTTCTTATGCATTATAACAATCCTCGTTTTTCTTCTACTTTATTTTTATTCTCACACATATACGTATATATTATACATTTACAGTGAGCCCCTCCCCCAAAGAGCAGCGGCATCAATAATGGGTAAGGTAAAGAAACAGGCAGATCATGCCATCAAGAAGATTCTGATGAAAGAGAAGAGTCTCTCCATGAAGAAGAAGCGTGAAGCGGAGAGTTATCATCAGGGCCCTGAGGTCAATATCACCGAGCAGACACGCAAGGACCAGGCCGCAGTAGCATTCCGCAAGGCTCAGGTAACTCAGACTGCCCCTACGCAGACATCACAGTTCTTGTCCTACAATAATGCGCTCGGCCCACCGTTCCGCATCTGGCTAGATACCAACTTTATCAACTTCTCCATGCAGAATAAGATCGACATTGTGCAGGGGCTCATGGATTGTCTTCTCGCGAAGGTGATCCCGTGCATCTGTGACTGCGTCTTCGCGGAGCTGGAGAAGTTAGGCAAGAAGTTTAGGATTGCCCTGAAGCTGGCACGCGACAAGCGCTTTGAGCGGCTCACGTGCGATGGCAAGTATGCTGATGACTGTGTCGTGCGGACTGTGACACAGCATCCTATCTATATTGTCGCCACTTGTGATCAGGAGCTCAAGCGTAGACTTCGTAAGATTCCTGGTGTGCCCATCATGTACATCTCTAAGCATAGGTACACCATCGAGCGTCTTCCCGAGGTTTTTGGTGCCCCAGCGTAAGTAGTGAGTGTCGTTTCTTCTTGCTGTTGGCTCTTCTTGAGGTGAGTTGTTGCTTTATAGTTTTTTTTTTTATTAAATGAAGTGAGGAACTGAGAAGAACAACAGAAAAGGCATCAGCGACAACGCAACAGCAATTCATTTTATTTTTTAAGGACGCAACAGAAGCTGTGTAGAGTTTTGGGTATTGGATAACTCTATCATGTGTATGAACACATGTGCAGGTATAGGTGCAATACTTTTTTGTTAATGTTTCTGGTTCCCTCTTTACGATAAGTAAGGCGATTAACAAACAAATGTTTTTTCTCTCTTTCAACATTTTTCTTCACCCTTGTCAAGTGAACAGAGGAGCACGGTTTTCGATTATGGAAAAGAAAAAAAGTGGAAAAATTAGCTGTACGACGGAGAGTGCGGTAGTAATGTTAGTATTCTGCCAGCCACTACGCCCATGCAATGCACCATTAGCAATTGAAGCATTCATATTGGGTGATTGGCCGTGTCTCGCCTCAACACATTTTTGTCACTTTTTCTCAAATGAATTCTACTTTCACTCACCTTTATTACTTTTGTTCTTACTTGTTCATTGCTCCGACAATATTTGCGATTGTGTGTATATCTAAGATGAAACTGCACACAATAGTAAAAATAAACGGAAACAGGAAAGCATCGCAGCTTTCATTACCCTACTTGAGGTGAAGAGGGGAGAGAGAGAAAGCTACTGCAAGAGGAGGCAATGAAGATGCGCAGCTTTCGCCGTCTTGGATATTCCAGTGCATGTCTAGTGGGTGTCACTGCTACTTGTGCAACACGTCCCTTCAGTAGTAATTCTTCTCTAAGGCGCTTCCCTGTACACGCAGACCCCTTTATCCACTCTTCCTCTTCTTCTTCTTCCTCTGCAGTAGCGTTGACTTCTAGCAGCACTGCTCGACGCTTCAAGAGCTTCCACTTCTATCTCAATCTTGAGGACCCAGACGACACGCGTCGATACGTGGAGGAAAAAATTGAAAAGTTACTGCAGGAGAAGAAGCAGGACTCCTCTGCCTATCTGCACACCCTCCTTAACCTTTCACTCAGCTACTATCAAGCCGAGGACTACATTAAGGCGAGGGAGTTTGCCCTGTACACCCACGACAAGACGCTCGCGCACAACAGCAAGTCGTCCTTTGTCTTTCTCACTGCGAAGACGTGCGCCAAGTGCTCCGCAACGCTGGCCGATCAGTACGAAGCGCATGTGAATAAAATGGAAGAGCTCGCTCACACCTCAGTGGCGCTCGCACCAAAGCCATCTGTGGTGTTCTCAGCGAAACGCGCTATCGCCAAACTGCGGGAGGACGCTACCAGGTTTGAAGGCATTGCGACCCGCATTTACAACCGTCCTGATATGGCATTTATGCAAGGATTTGGGTATACCCACACCAGCAAAAAGCATGGCACTAATTCCAGCAGCAGCGACCACCGCGATCGTAGGACGATGTGGTCAGAAGACGGAAACAACGTGGATGAGGACTACGAGGAGCACTACGGTACGCGATGGCAGTCCCGCCGCACGCGGCCGGAGCATGTGGAGCTTAAGAAGCACTACCAACAGACGGCGGCACGTCCTGGAAGCAAGTGGACGGTGCCCAAGTGAAAAAAGAATGAATGAAAGAAAGGAAAAGAGAACAGGAAGCGTGTGAGCCTCCTTCACAGATGTCAGTAACTCTATTTTGTTGTTGTTAAGAAGAAAAAGTTGCACTGTATGAAGAAAGGATAGAAGGGGGGGGTTGTGATTCTGTGCGCACATAAATAGTATGGCGACACGATTATTATCATATATTTTTTTTGATGTTGCAGATTATCTAGTCTCATACACCCGCACACACTATATCCACCTTTTTGCTCTATATACATATATTTATATATATATATATATATTGCCTTCAATAAGAGAGGCTGCTACGCACTTTGTAAAAAATAGATAGATAGAAAAATAGGCAGATTCTCTAAAGTTTGTGATACTTAAAAGATACACTCATAGCGCTTGTGTGTGCGTGTGTGTGTGAGAGAGAGAGAGAGGAGTTAGCATTATTATTATCTTTATTTTTAACTTCAATTACTATTTTTCATAGTTACTATTTTATGGGGCTGTGTGTCTATTCTTACCAGTGATACGCACTTTAGAAGAAAGTAGAATCGATAGCCACACATATTTACAATTTATTATCTCTTTTAGGATATACTATCTATTCTCTTATTATCTTTCGAAAAGTGGATATCTTCTTTGTCTTTTCAGATGAGCGACCTGTCAAAGGTCACCTTTTATGTTGTGGATGCATCCGCAGGAAGACGCTACGTCATTTCTGTTACACCCGAGGAGTATGAAAGTCTCACTCTCTTCAAGATCAAGCGCACTGTTGTGAAAGTCTCACGATCTATGGCTAGTGCTTCAGCAGTGCAGCCACCGTCCTCGGCTGTTACCACAAAAAGCGAACTCACGAAGGACAACTTTACTTTTATGTTGCATGATAAAACCATCTTGGGAGATGAGAAGGTGTTGGCTGCTGACCTAAACCTTAACGCTGGCTCCGTGCTTGCCATCAAGCGTCACGTAGAGCCAGAAATTGTTTTCGTTCCACCGGCGTCGTTTAATAGGCAAAGCCCTCCCTGTGAACAGCAAGCGGTGCCAGCAGCAATTGCTTCATTTTCTGAACCCCAGCACGACGTGTGTGCTGCCAATGTGCCGACCGTGCAGGCTCCAGATACCAACGCCTCTCAAGGCGTCCCAGCATCAGCTTCGTGCCAAGCTTTAGAGGGCCCATCTGACCCTAGAGAGCAGGTCAAATGTGAAGAGAAAGTTGTGAATTTATCAGCCGCTTCTGGGAAGCCGCCCATCCGCTGGACGACACCAACGGATGAAAGCATCGATTTCTACTTCCCAGAGCATGACGATGAAGAACGTTTTGATGACGAATGTGGCGGGGTAGGAGAGGAGGAGGTCATGGCAGAATCCAGGGGAAGCAATGCTGTAGAGAAACACGGCGCGTTGCCAACAGTCGATGATGCTGCTGTTGATACTCCTGCTGAGGACGTCGCGCACGTGACTGGCGAAGATGAAACGGGCGTTGAAAGGCAAAAAAATGCCTCTTCAGCACTCAAACAACAAGAAGAGCAACAAGAGCACCGGGGTGCTGAGGGGGAGACTAGCGCCAAAGGTTCACCGCAGCTGGCAATAAAAGAAAAATCTGTCTCCTTCTCCGACACAGTTCGACAGGAGGACAGGAGTGTCAGTGCCGGAGAGAGTCAATCAGCGCCAGAGAAGGGCACGAGGAGGTCCTCCATCTCCTCTTCGTCGCAACAGCAGCAGCCAGAAAAGCAGCCGAGAGAGCGATCAAGATCCAGGAGCAAGGGGCGCCACTCTAAGAGTACGGTAACCTCCGCAGCACAGGAGGGGCCAACGCCAGAACGAGAGCGAGAACTACAGGAAGTGATCACTACTCTCTGCACTGACGTATCGCAGCTTCTTGCGCTACACACCACGAGCGCATCACGCGTGCAAGCGCTGCAACAGGCTCTTACGAGTGCTCATGCTCAGCTGTCACACCTCCAAGAAACTCAGTCACAGACTAAGGCGCAGCTGGAAGCCTATGAAAATATTGTTTTACCCCGTGTGAATGCAAACGCGTCACACCTCCTACAGGACTCACAAGATCGCGAGCTCACTCCTGGTGACCTGCGAAGTGCGATCCAGAGCATTGCCTATGAACACCGAAGCGAGGCGCTCCGGCAGGAAAACAAGGTCCTGGCAGCCCAAGCGCAACGTGAACGTAAACAGCGCATTGCGCTGGTCTCAGCCGCTGAGGATCTTAAGGGCCGTCTCCGCGTCATTGCCAGAGTGCGATCGCTCACCACTACATCTACCCATGCGGCCGCACCATGTGCGTCGGCCTCTGGCGTCACAGAAGAAGAGGCTACAAGCCCTACCTCTCCATTCGGTATTGGTGAGCACATGCTCCTTTACGCGAACGATCGCGACCACAGCATCACTCTTGTACACCCCGCTACCACCACTGCGGGCTCCACTTCTTTTCTCTTCCCAGTGGCCTCAACATCTGCGTCGCTTGTCGGGAAGGTGTCACAACATAACCTCTATCGCGTCATGTACCCCTCAGCAAAATGCAACGTTGTCATTGATAGTTTAGAAGGAGAGGAAGAAAAAGAAGAGGAGCAGGAAGTGGAAAGGTCACGAAACATGGAGAGGTTCGAGCTGCCACAGATGGACGCCTACCAGAACTCCCAGGAGCAGCTCTACAGCACCGAGGTACGTCCACTCCTTCAGCAAGCACTTGACGGGTCCAATGCACTACTGATAGCGTATGGGCAATCTGGCAGCGGCAAGACGTATTCACTATTTGGAAAACCAGAGATAGCAACAGCATCAACAGCGGCAGCTGCCCGAGGAGGCAACACCTTAGGCAGCAATAGCGAGGGAGCGGGAGAAGAAGAAGGCGATAATGCTCCACTTGACCCAGATGCAGGCATGCTGCAGCGCGCGCTTGTCGATCTCTTTGCCCAGCTCGAAGAAGCAGCGTCGGCGGAACAGTTGCTGCACATGTGTATGAGCAGTGAGACCGGCAATGAGCTCGCCACGCTCCGGTTGCCAGCCACGTTTGAGGTGCAGTGCAGCATGGTGGAGCTGTACAATGATAAGCTGCGCGATCTACTGGGGCCGCTGCAGGAGGTGCCGATTGTACGGGAATTTAACGCTGGAAGGAGAAACGTCGCCATAAGTGTTAGCAGCACTGGCGGCAGGACAGGGGGAGGGGGAGAAGTCCCTGCGTTACTGCCTGCCACGACTCCAGCAGTGCCATTCTCATCGGCGTCGCCGTCGCCCAGAGTGACTCTCAAGAAAGGCAGCAGACCAGATGTTGTAGGTATCATGTATGTTTCTCCCTCTTGCGACCTGAAGATCACCTCCCAGGGGGTCGAGGTGGTTGGGTTATCACGTCATACGGTCTGTACTGCCGTAGATGCCTGGCGGCTGGTGCGTGCGGGCCTCGCGCGGCGGGAGCAGCAAACCACAGCGAACAACACGAGTTCTAGTCGCTCTCATCTTGTTGTGACTCTCTACGTGACACAGAGAAGGTGTGCACGATCTGGGGCAGTGAGCACCAGTCTTGGAGGGGCTGATGCAGGCGGCGGAAGGCGCAGAGACAGAGGAAAGGCCACTTGGGTGAACAGTACAGTCGCTGGTAAGCTGGTATTTGCCGATCTGGCCGCTGCAGAGCGTGTTGGCAAGTCACAGTGCACCGGTGAGCGTCTGAAGGAAGCTCAGTTTGTGAATAAAAGTCTTTCCGCGCTTGCAGACGTGGTGGCCGCTCTGTCGCCGCCACCACTACCAACTCCATCGTCTCCAAGTACTACTGCAGCAGGTACTACAGTCCCAATCGCTAAGCATGTGCCCTATCGGTCTAACAAACTTACCTCTTTACTTCAGGGCACATTAAATGGCAATGGTAGTGTCTGCGTGGTACTGGCCTGCATTTCCGTCTGCGACGCTCTCACGCTTGCCACGGAAGCCGCGATGCGGGAGGAACAGCAGGGCAAGGGAGCAGCAGGGCACAAGTCCCAGACTCAGCAGTGGTATGGAGTGGGGCTCAAAGGGAAGGCAACGGCTAGTAAGGGTGTCCTCAGCTCCCTAGCAGGTCAACAGCAGAGTCCTCAGTACTGGGCAGCATTGCTTGGGCAGTGGTTGAGAAAGGCTGGTGTGAAAGCTCTTGCTCAGGAGACAGAGGAAAAGGGGAGGTGCTTTATTGTGTCTGCGGAGGCTGCGTCCACGCTCACGTTTGCTGCGCGTGTGAGCGTGACATCCACTGCGTCGGAAGTGATGCCAAGGCTGCGGGCACTGTGCAATGCCGCCCAGTGAAGCAAAAGACTGCGAAGGTTAGCGGGAAAAGAAGAAGAGAGAGACAGAAAAGAAAAAATGGTGAGCAACTTTCAAAATAAAAAGAGAGCACTTTGATTTTGTGTTTGCAACCTTGTTCAGGTTATTCTTTGTCGATTACTTATATTTTATTCTATCTTTTAAAAAAAATACAGAAGCATCAAAATATTTGTACTGCATATTTACTATGAGATATCCCTGATTGCACAAACGCTTTTTAAAAAATATTTATGTCTCTCTCTCTCTCTCCATATATATATATATGCGCGTTTTGTTTATCACTATTGTTATCATATAGCTAGGTAGGCATAGAAGGGCTGACTTGGACGTGCTTGCGGACGTTCTTTCGTCACCACATTACTAACAATAAAAAAAAAAACAGTACGAAGAGAGAATACCCTTCAGCGTGTTTAATAGATAAAGGAGGATCCACTCCTTTTTCTTATTGGATTTTGTTTGTTTGCTTGTTGCTGTTGTTTCAGCTCTGTAGCGAACAACATTATCTTACATATACATATAGTAAAAATTATCATGATGCGTGTATCTGCTGCCTGGCTGGCGAGCACGACCGCAACCACCTCCGCTGCAGCAGTGGGCACTGCGGTCCCCCCACTTCTGAGATACTCTATCCGCAAGGCAGCCGCATCAGAGATGCTCTACGGCGGTGTACGCATTCAGCACTTGGTGCAGCCCGCCTTTCCACTTCAAAAGATAAAGAGCGAGGAGCTTCCCTCTCCGTCACTGGAGCGCGAGCGTCACGACCTCGGACTGGAAATGCGAATGCCAAAGGACGTACTCGGGTATGACCGTATTAACATTGCCATTGAACGTCAAGTAGGCGAGAATGAGGTGGACGCGGAGGGCGAGGCGACACAAGGGTTTAGCATGGGCAAATTCTTTTCTGACGCCCACCACCCTGAGAGACACCACAACTCTTCTCTGCCATACTCCGCACGGGACACCAACAACGTTCTTGCGCTGCGGCTTTTTCCAGTTAACATTCATATCCGTCATCGCACTGAAGCTGTCCGTGTACGCACGGAAGACTGCTTGCAGCGGTTGCGTGACGCGAAGTTGTGTCAGGGAAGTGGCATTACGACTGAGTACCCACTGCCTTTGGCTCTACGTCATTCTTCTTCCATGTCACGACGCAGGGAAGAGACACTGTACTCTGGCGCCATCGATCCTGCGAAGCTCACAGTCTCCAACGGCGATGCCGGCAGTGCGGAGGCAAAGACTTTTGCCCATCTGCGCGGAGCTGACTATCACCCGAAGTCCTCGGAATTATCTATATTTACGCGTCCAGTAGACCGTCAGCGACAGGGATATCTCAACAACAAGGTGAGCGCAAACAACAGCAGCGCTTCGTTCGTTCCGCTAGGCACGCTCCTCTTTGGTGCTCGAGCCTCGGGCACACTTTGCTCGGCACAGTCATGGATGCCGCTGCAGGTGCTGAAGCCTATCGGCAGCACCTGGAGCGCGTCCATGCGCAGCAGCGGTACACGTGGACCTCACATGCAACTCATGCAGGAGCGACTAGATCAGAAGGGTTTTGGTTGGAAGAAGAAGTCCCGTTCCCTGTGGCAGCAGGACATTGCTACTGCTGGGTTCCGCCCCCACAGATACTTTTAACTTTAGTTGCCGTGAAGCCGTACGTGCATTGGTGTTTATTTGTCTTATGTGTGTATCTGTGTGCGACTACACGCGGGGGGTTTTAGGTGTTTGTTGTTTCTCATTAAATGAATTTATGATAGCAAAAAAAAAAAAAAAAAAAAGATGCGCATATATCGGAAGCAGATCCAAATGAGGAAGTCTGACACATCCTGTAGATGTCTGCTGTTTGTTGCACACTGTTCGTGTGACGACACAAACACTTATTGTTTTCTTTTCTTCTTCATCTCATTCTTTTTCTTTCCTTTCTCTGTTCTAATATGCGTGCAAATACATTTAGTCTCAACATTAATTTGGTGCTTGAAGTCTATATCTGTTTACATATATTCCGTCATAAACATTGTTATCTCATTATATAAAAGCTTGCTTTGGCTATACTATTTTTTTTTCTTTTTAGTATTGTTGTGGTTCTATCTTCTTTCATTCCACAGCAAATAAAGAAAAAGTAGTAGATACCTACCTTACATATATATATATATATATATATCCACAGCATGTACCAGCCTTTTGCCCCTATTCCTCAGCAGTCAATGCAGACCATGCCGCATCAGCAGCAGCAGCAGCAGCAGCAGCAAGCCATACAGATAATGCCCACCGCCCCTATGCAGCAGTACGTTTCCTTTTCATCTCAGCCCTATCAGACACAAGGAATTCTCCTTCAGGGAAGCCCGTACGCAACTGCAGGCCAGGAGCTGGCAGCCGCTGGGGTGCAGTACGTCGCCGCTCCAGACATGCACATGAATACGGTCAACCAACCGCAGCCGCCAATGTACTCAAACTCAACCACCTCAGCAGCGCCTAGCACTCCGAGTAACGCCGCGAAAAGCATTTACGTCTTTTACACTCCCACGGCCGATCAGCAGCAACAGCAGACTGCTTTCATCCCATTGAACTCCCACCCTGCTACTGTGGGCTACGCACCACAAATGGGTGTGTCGAAGGGAACCTACGCGGCTCAGATGACTGCCGCCGCTGCCCCTCCTGGCACCATGCGCGTCCTTACAGGCACCCCACCGATGATGTCCATACAGCAATCTGATAGGAACTGGGGCATGCCGCTTGTCATCCAGACACCCTTTCTTGGGCAACCCTTTGGCCCTCAGTCGTCTACGAATTCCACAAACTCGCCTTCTTCCATCCCCTTTGACCGTGAACTCCGCAATGGCCGCAGTCGGGGCAGCATCAACAATAATTACAGTACCGGAAGCAATAGCAAGCATGGCACTGGTGCCTCTGGAAACGCCTCACCACTGGCAGAGGGCAAGACCTACGAGGAGGATCCGGTTCTCATTGATGTCACCAAGAAGCAGCTCATTGTAAACTTTCTCCCCCAACGGTTGAGCAACGAGGACTTCCGTCAGCTCTTTAGGCCCTACGGTGCTCTCATTGAAAACGCTAGCCACATCATTTACGATCTCCGTCATGTGAAGGCTGGCTACCGCCACAATCTGTCAATCTCATCTGATACCGCAACGGTTACGCGCAGCAAGGGTTACGGCTTTATCTACTACAAGGATGGTGCCAGCACAGAGGCGGCAATCAAGGAGCTCAATGGGAAGGAGGTGATGGGCCGCCGTATAAAGGTTCGCTACGCAGACCAACAGCGCGCGGTGGAGGAGCATGACGAAGTGGGAAGTGAAATAGTTTTGAGCGATGAAATCTCTGTCGGCGCTGTTTCCTTGTAGCCGGCAACAAACAATAAACAAGCATTTTGATGACCTATATACGAAGTCTATCCCTTACCCTCTTTTCTCCCTCCTTCACTCTGCGCCGCACCCTTGGTGCTGTTACTTCATAATGTGTTTTTTTAAAAAATTATTATTTGATATTCTGATTACACACACAAAAAAAACGAAAAGTAGGGTTTATCATTATGTTTTAATTTTTTAAAAAAATTTCTCTTGCTTTGCTGTGCGTTTTAATCAACTAACGGTACTGAAAACGTTTATTTTACTTGATTTGATTATAAATTTGCTTTGCTTTTTTTTTTTTCAAGAGCACGATTGATCTATTTTATTTTTATTTTTCTCTAGTGTGTGTCTGTGTGTGTGAGAGAGAGAGCGTGTGTTTCTTTGAATATGCAGAGCCACCGACCGTGCGACGACGACAACAACATATATTTTTTTTCCATTATCTCTCTTTTTTTTTGTGCTACTTCAAATATTACTATATTTATCTCTTCTCCTTTTTTTTCTTTCGCACACTATTTTGTTGTTGTTTTTTCTTTTGCTTGTTTATTAATTTTTTTTTATATTACATGGAAGTTGAGTAAACGTGTTTTTTTCTCTGAAAGCAAAAAAAAAGTAAGAGAAGAGCAGCTGAATTACAAAATTGTATCGTTGCTAACATTACCTTCTTCTTTAGCGATATATATATATGTGCACGCACGCTGGCACCCAATTCTTTTATGCGTCTATGTCTCTCTGTGTGAGTGTGTGTATACATATCTATATATATATCTATATATCTATATATGTATGTGTGTGTGTCGATACTCTTCTCTCCTTCCATCTGTCAGTTTTAGGCATGTTTTGTTGCAAAAGAGAGAACATTGTATTTGCACAACGTTTTGCTTCTTTTTTTTTTTTTTCTTTAGGAAGCGCGCTGCGTATTTCCAACCTACTGTACTCTCTTTCCTCCCCTCCAGGTTTTTTTTTCTTCTCTCTTTTTTTCCCTCCCTTTACAATGTTTTTTTTTTTGGTTCTCCTCTTTTTTTTCTCCTCTAGTTTACGTCTTTTCTCTTTCTCAAATTCAAAAAAAAAAACATGTCTTCTTTTTGTCTTTGTTGTTGCTATTATTACTATGAATATTACTAGTAGATGAGTGAATATGCGTGCTATTTGGTATGATGAAACTATTTTTTTTTCCCTGTTGTACTTCTACAGAGTTCCATTTTTAAAAAAAAAAAAATCTGTTTTCTTCAAGTGTTTCCTGTGTGTGAAATTGTTATGCTGCTAGTGTATGAATTTGCAATCCTCCCCTCTCTCCAGCGCATGCATATACATACCTGTATAAACTAACTCCTCCCCCCCCCTTTATACTGGCACTCCACTTCACTTATAAGTATCTTGTATTTCCCTTCACATTTGCAGATTGGAATTCCCTCTCTTTTTTTTTTTTACGCTTCGTGTTTTTTGTTGTTGTTGTTGTGTTTATTTTTATTTCCTTAAGTATATGTATAAAGGAGTTTGGCTTAAGCATAGTTTTGCTTGCTCCATTATTTTATTTTTTTGTTTCGTACTTTTAAAAAAAAAACACTTGTTCCAAGCAGATTTGGAAGATATGTAGACAATACGTACGGCTTCGTGTGGCGATGATGGTGATGGTGGTGGTGGACAGCTTCCAGGAAGAGTCCCCGCCTTCACTACTTCTACTGAGTGGGATACATTATCACTGCTTGTTTGTTCATCTAACCATTGAAAATATTTATACATTTTTTTTTTGTTTTTTGTTTTTGCCAGTTATCGGGAGGAATAAAATCACAGTACACTCACGCTTGAAAGAACCTTTTTTTTTTTTTTTTTTGAAATGGTAGAAAACATGTACTACGCAAAGCAGCATGAGGGAAAAAAAAGGAAGTGCATATATTGCAAGCTTTTTTATTGATTCATACATACATACAAGATGTGCGTACCTTCAACTCGTTGAACTCTATCTATTTATTTTGATGTTGTTATTTTCCATGATCTTTTTTTTTGTGTGTGTGTCTGCGTGTGTCCGCATTATCAAGTAGATATATAAGTATTTGCTTAGGGTATTTCCCTTTATATGTATATCTCCTTAAAAAAGAGAATATTCATTTTAAATATATATATATAAATATATACATTTATTCTTTGTTTTTGTATGTTGATTTCCTTATGGGTTCATATACATATGATTCTTTCAACCGTTTGTCTTTCTCATTCCCGTCTCAACAGAAGCGGCGTATCTGCGCTCTCATGGACTACAGACAGAAAGACACCTTTTTCTTGAGAAAGGATACCGATGGAATGCTTTTGTTGATTATTTTATTTGCCTGTTTCCCCCTTCTTTCTTTTTATTGCTGCAACTACTTGAAGTGCAGTGACACTGTAGAGTGACCATACCAATTTTCTTTTTCCAGTTTGTTTTAAAATGAGGAAAATGTAGCTCTTGCTTATTTTTATCTCTTTTTTTTTTGCTACTTCAAATCGCTGACCTTTTTCCCCCTTTCTAACATGTATCAGTAAATTACTGGTTGTTTTGTTTTCTTTTTCCACAATGACTAAAAAAAAAAAAAACATAAATACACACAAGCAAGAAAAAAAAAAAAGAAGAAGGAGCGATACACATGTTGATGCATGTAGATTATACTGAAAGAAACAAAAAAAAAATGCGAAGCATTTTTTGTATCTTTAAAGGGGGGAAAAGTACCGACGTTTGTAGAAACTGAATATTTTTACATTATAACAATTTAGAGCAGTTCTGTTGTATATCCTCAAGTAAATGAAAAAATGAAAAGTTTTTTTTTATTAAGCCTGCACTTTTTCTGGCAGCATGTACAATATTTTTGTTCATTTTTTTATATTCGACTAGTTAAACGTATTTTGTTTGTTTGCTTTGGAGAGGAAATATTAAACGTGATAAGAGATTTCTTCGCGTTTCTTTCTTTTACGTACATCTCCTACTTGGGTTATATTTAGTGTATCGATGCATGTATGTTTACTTAATCAGTGTATCAGATATTTTTGATATTCTTTTTTTCATATTGCTGGACTATGGAAGTGAATGGAAAAGAAACGGCTATTGCGCCAGAGGAAAAAAAAAACAGAAAGAGGGGTAAAGGGGAGAAATATGTGCTTGAACAGGTCAATCAGAATACACGTAGTCCTACTCGTTTGTGATAGAGACATATTCTGTAGCGTGTATCTGTGTGTATCTGTGTGTATGTGTCTGCATGTGACTGATGCATATATATATATATATATATGTCGACTTCTTTCTTTTGATATGGTCATCCTTGAAAGATGAAAAGAAAGAGAGGGGAAAACAATATTTTTTAATGTTATTTGTTTTTTTTAACATTTTTCTTCCTCTAATTCAATGGTTGATATTTTCAGTTCTGCAAAATACATCTCTCTCTTGTGCAACTTTTAATTTAAAATTTTTTGTCGTTGTTGTCGTCGTTGCTCGGTTCTTTTTTGTGTGTTTGTTGTTGTTATTATTTAGCTATTTTTTTTTTCTTTGTGGTGTCCGTGCTATTACTTCTTTCCACACAATATTTATCTTTCTCTCTCTTACTTTTCTCTCATTTCATTTCTTCTGTTGCGCGTGTTCACCCATTTTGGTTATCTTTTTCTTTTCTTCCTGGCGCGTGTACCCGTCCACTCTCCATCTTCCGCGCTATTATTATTATTGCAATTATTATTATTATTTTTTCCCTTTTGATGCATGAACCGTAAGAAGATGCGTAGGGCGTCTGTTTCTTTTTTTTTTCTTTTTTTTTTCCATTATTATTATTGTTGTTTTAGGTTGTGTTGTCACCGAGGACGAACATACCAAAATGACTGGGAGAGCAGGTGGAAACTATTTGTCCCTTCCTTGTTGATGGTTACTGTTGCTCTGCCCGTGTGCGTGATATACGGTGAACAACCCAGAAGAAAGAAACTGAGAGGGGGAAAAACTATCGATTGGTTATTCGTTCTTTTATTTTATTTTATTTTTCTATTGTCTTTTGTGAAGGGCGATGGAGAAGTGACCGAATCCCCAAGACGAAATTAAAAAAAAAGATAATGTGAGAGTGGGCTCGTTGCGCTTGCACGAGCAGCAAATAATAAAAAAAAGTGCCATGTTGACTTTATGTGCACAGAGAAAATAAGGCTGCGAAGATGAATATATATAGGCGAATATATGTTTTTTTTATTTTTTCACACTGTCGCTGCTTTCACTTCTGCTTGCTTGTGTGTTCTTTGACAATCGCCTATATATATATATATATCTCCCTAGCCTTTTTTTTCTCTTTTTGTATGTTTGTGTGTGTGTTTTTACCGAAGTCTTTGTGGCAATTTCTTTTTTTTTTTTGATTTCCCTTTATTTATCATTTATTATTATTAGTTTTTGTCATGCCACTAGCTATTCAAACGAACTTTTCCCTTCTTTGCGCGGTATTCCTTACTGCGCTGCGTAAAATATGAGGGAAGGTGGTGTTGTATGTGTGCGTGTTTGTGTGTGTGTGTGTGTGTGTGTATGTACGCATTCATTTAAAATGAGTGTTATTATCCTTATTTTCTTAGATGTGTGTCTTGTATGCGTGTGCATATGTGTTGACGGATTGTTTTGTCTTTAGGACGGCCTTCTAAAAATTGCTTCCGAGAGACACAGAGTATGGTCAACCCTGTTATGATTTTTCCTTTCTTTTCCGGGGAATCGTCTTTATTTATTCTTGTTGTTTTTTTAAAAAAAAATAAAAAAAGGGGGAGAATAAACGAAACAAGTGCGATGAAAGCGGGAAGAAAATGAAGCGTATGTCCACGTGTACGTATGTATGTGTGTGTGTGTGTGTATGTATGCGCGATCTCGATATTATACTCGAACGAAAGTTGTGCAACTTGTTTGTTTTTTTCGATAGCTATTCCAAGTTTTCCTTTTTTTTTGTTGCTGTTGCGAAAGCTGCTTTATTCACTATTTTTCGCCGTAGATTTTTCCTGTGTAGGTTAGTTGGGCTCGTGTATGCCCTTCATTCACTGGTGTGTCCCCTCATGCAGTGGTCCTTGATATTTACACTCTTTGTTCGTGTAAGTGTGTGCGTGTGTATATGTGTGAGTAGATACAACGTCACCGCCTACGATTTTGGTGTGTTAGAGATATGCGCTTATATATATTTGTTTCCACCTGTGTGTGTTGCTTCTCATGTTATTCCAAGTTCCAACCGTCATCTATTACTATTATCATTATTTCGGTGAGCCGCATTTTAATATATGTAGCACAGTGCATGTACAATCAGAAGGAAGCGCATTGTTTTGTTTTGTTCAATGTTTTCTTTTTTTTTTTTGATATTTTCCTTAAATAAGAAATTCATATCTGCTGAGCAATCGAGTGAATTTTTAAGAGAAAAAACTGATAGTGACTTCTACAGAAAGCAAACATGCATGTTTTGTGCAAAATGAAGAAGTGGTTTCTACTTTTGTAAGCGCCACGTGCATATAGCCGCAACCGCAGAAACAAAAGCAAAATCAAAATGCATAAGACTTGCTGACAGCTGTCTGCTGATTCCTGCTTCCCCATATGTTTTTTTTTCTCTGGTGTGCTTTGAGAGTTTGTTTGTTTGTTTTACCGGGAATAGCAGTATTGTATCTTCAAGAAAGCACAGTGAGAAAGTATGCACTTGCGCGAGGAGAAGTTGGGATGAGGGGCTTGGCACATTTTCTTACTTGGTGTATTTCTGTACCGAGTGGCGTAGCTAGCTCCGCTTTTTTTTTAATGTGTGTGTGTGTGTGTGTATGTATGCTGTCCCGTTTTCTTTTTTCCATCTTCAACAGCGCAATTTTCTCCCGCCTTGGGCATTGAGCTGATTCTCCGCGCTGATATGAAAGTTCTCCTTCATTTTTCTACTCGTGTTCTATATATCTTATTTCTTTCCCTGAGAGATGCATTTTTTTTTTCTTTTTTGGATTCTCTTGTTGGTCAGTTGGGGCGTTTTCTTTAAAATCTCTACGATGTCTCCCCGTTTACTGCAAAAAAGAAAACTTTGTCAGTTGCTGTCGAAGTCATGAAGGAAAAAAGAAACTAGATCGATCAATTTTGAAGCACGTTATGGTAAGCGGCGTAGATAGGCGCTTGCTCCTGCTCTTTGAAGTGTGGCGCTTCACTGTTGTTACTGTTCTTGTTAGTTATTTTTTTTCATGTGCGTAAAAAAAAAAAAAAAAAAAAAATTCGGCAAGAACGGGCATTTTTTTCTTTTTACTAAATGAGTGGGGAATACAGATATTGGAAACAGGCCAACTTTATTTTACTTCTCTCCCTCTTTCTTTCATCTTTGTTTTCTTTTTTATGTTTCCTATAGGGAATGAAGAAAGGTAAAGAAAAAAAAAAGTGCTCAGGAACGTCCGAGAAACGTCATCTGCTTTCCTTTTTTTTTCCATCTTTTTATTTGAATTTTTTGTTATGGTTCCTTACTGTACATCATGTTATGTGTGAGATTGTGTATTCGTGCTTGTTTATATTTTTTTATTTTATTTCTTTTTTTTGTGTGTGTGAGTGCGACTTCATCTCATTTTTTTTTCCACTTCCTCGTCACTTTCGTATTTACGTGCATTGCAGAGTTCCATTAACATCTTTATGAAGAAAGAAGGCGTAAAGAAGAACAGGAAAAACGATCATAAGCACTTATGAGCGTTTTCCTTATGATGGCAACGTGCTGCACATCAAATAAGAAAAGAAAATATTGATTCTAGATTGTGTGAGAAGTGGTATGATCTGTGTAATGCTTTCGTTCTTCTTCTTCTTCGTGTTTGCCTTTTTAAATATATATATATTTGTATATTTGTTTGCTTGTTTGTCCTTCTGTTTATAATTTGTCTTTTAGCCACCTGCCACTGTAGCCAGACAGTGTGCAACCATCACCGAAAAAAGGGCCAAGAGGGAAAAAATAGATAGCATAGAATTAGTTTAGAAAAAGTAGATTTCATTTCATTGAAGCTGCTTCCTTCCCCCATCACCCTTTCTCTATCTCTCATAGCATTATGGAAACAAATGAAATTCTTGTTGTGTGGGAGGTGGCAGAGCAGCTTTGCAACACGGGTAAGCCGCTCCAGGCATTTCTTGCCTTGTGCTCTCTCCTCCTTTACGGGAAGGGAGAAGGCGGAGAGGCGGTTGATTCCGCCGCCCTCGCACGCACTGCGTTCCCCCCATATCTTAAAGTGGAAGAACTTGTCACGCGTGTGCGCGCGGCAGAGTGCCTTCTACTAGACGATCCCGCTTCCGCCACCTCGGGCAGTGCCGTCACCTCTGCGTCACACCACGTGCAACTGAGTCGCCTTGCCACACAGGAGAAGTTGGAGCTCGCGCAGTTAGTGCTCGCGCCTTTGTTCGCGCTCTCTTCGTCAACCTCTATACCCGCACGCTCAGCGACAGACTCCGTGGAGGTGTTTGGGCTCTCCCCCAGCGGCGCGTTGCGCACGACAGCAAGCAGGGGGCAACTGAAACTGCAGGGAAATGAATACTTCTTTCATACTGCCTCTGTGGTTGGGCTGGTGTGGCCCAGCACTCCCTTCACTATGGTCATCCCTTCCGAAGACGGTGCCGCCACGGTCGACCGCGACAACCCCAATAGCATCTCCTTTGAGGTGCCAGAAGAACGGAAGGTGGCGTGTTTCTCAGCACTGAGGTCTACTCCGCTTGTGCCCATTGCCCTGGTAGTGAAGGCGTACACTCTTCAGGCACGCCTGGAAGGAAAAAGACAGCACTATCGACGTGCTTTGCAGTACTTGAGAGCTGCTGAGGAGTGGGTGCACGGTGTGTTTGGCACCGCTCCACCTTCCTTGACTGGTCCCCCCTCGAGTGCATATGGCAGTAAAGGCGCGCTCAACGCCGAGCTTGACCGTAGTTTTCGGTGCCTGCTGGAGGGCTTGTCCCATCGTCTTATACCCTTTGAAGATAGTGAGAAGGGCATGGGTAGTACACCTAATCTGGCGGCAGTTCATGCTGCTTTGCGTGGCCTCTTGCGTCATGAGCACGCGTCCTGCCAGGCCGCTCTGACCGCAGAGGAATGCTTCGTACGTCACCAGAGCATCCTGGCGTGTGCTAGGGAAATATCACTGCAGCACCAGCACCGTTTATCATCCTTGCCGTCGGCAACTGCAGCATCATCGCCTTTAGTAGACCTTAAAGCCAGTTATAAAGAGTACAGCGAGGGAGTACGAGAGCTGGCAGGTCGCTCGGCAGTGTACGCAACACTTGCTCGGGTCCTTGCGCTGCGGCGCCACCCCCGCACAACGTGTCACACTACGGCACCGCTTCAGACTGTCTCACACGCGCTTCATCCAGCATGCTTTAGTGCTCTTCACGACAAGAAAAGTGTACGCGAGTATAATGGCATGGCAGCTGTTCAAGTAGTTGGGTTTTACCACTGCGTTGCTGCCTCTCTTCTTGCTGCTGCACCTCACGTGATGCCTCAAGGCTACTATACAGTAGATGCTCTCGAGCATGTTAGCACCTGTGCTGGATTGTTTCAGTCTAACAACAGTACTTCGCCCGCGAGTGAGTTTCCACTGCTGCGCCAATTGCTTCTTGTCGGTTATGCAGAGGATCTCAGCGGCATGAGCGCGGCAGCCGACTCCGGCTCTCCCAAAGCCAAGGCGCCTCTGGTCAAAAATGAAGGGTATTCAGCTGGTGAGGGCGAGGTAGGTTTTGGCCGGAAGCGAGCGAGATGCGATGAAGACGACGGTATGGTTAACGAGAATGCAAACGATGGCACATGGACAACACCAGGTGTGAGGCGTGCACTGAGCTCCTACCTTGTGCTCTGCCAACTCACTCAGACGACCGCCCCGTCGCAGCTGTCCGGGGTAAAGCAGGAGGAGGGAAATGCAGAGACGCACAGTGGTGCAGATAGCACCGGCGGCAGGCAGCCTCCACAAATACACCTTGTCGCCGCAGCGGAGCGGCAGCTGGCGTTGCTGCTGGAGGTAGTGGACGCGGAAATGCTTGCACTCACGCATTATGGCGGCGACGGCAGCAGTAGCGACACGCAGTCCACCACTATCAGAAAAAGTGTTCAGCTCGTCGATACACCGTCGATTGCTGGGGCGATGGCGGCAGACTCCAAAGCTGGGGAGCCAACGGAAGCGGCCGAATGCCGCCAGCAACATTACCGCGTGCTTCGCGCCTCCACATTCTCTCAGGTGCGGCTCCTTGTGCAGATAAAGGCCTCCGCGCTCCTCACTATCTCAGCCTACTGCCTTACACAGCTAAATGTGGTACGTGCGGTACACCACGTCGCTACCCTGCAGGCCTTTATGCGGGTGTTTCGACGACACACGGAGCCGCTTCTGGTCGAAGTGCATCTTGTCATCGCGTGCTTGTGCATGGCGCTTTCTCTCCGTGACGGCACCCAGTATGATATGGCTAGCAACGGCAACCTTTCCCAGGCGCCGAGCAGCACCGATGGATTCGATCTTGTCTCGCACGATGTGGGACTCCCGTACTGGCATCTGGAAGCAGCCGCGAGACTGTCTGCCTTCTTGGCACACACACACTCCGCGGCGTGGCTTCGCATCCAACTGTTTAAAGCTCTAGCGGTGTATCAAGTGGTGGCTGACGGCAACAGGTTAGTGATCTCTTCTGGCGTGCAGTTTTCTGTCAATGAAGGAATCGGCAACGAACCGTGGCACGATGATGGAGGGGCTGACCGACGCAGCAATAGTGGTAGTGTTTCCGCTGCTGCTGCTCGTGCTAGTGCTGCCTCTGCCAGTGTGTCCCTGGAGCAAGTCCCACAAACCCAGCGACACCGCTGCGGCGCGGCGCTGGCACGTATGATGGAGGAACTTGTCGCCAGCTACGATGCGCATCATAGCGGAGACAGTGCTGTCCCTCGTGGTAACGGGAGCGGCACCCGCGGCTCAGCGTGGACGACAAGCAATGTGGTGCTGTTTCGTCTGCTTCAAGGTCTTGTGGCTCTCACAGAAGACAAGGACGAGCCGACGGCTATTCGGGCCTTTAAGTCTGCCACTCAGCTTGCCAAACGACGCGTGGGCATGCTCAGCCCTTACACCGCTGATGGTCTGCAGCTTCTTTCTTGTGCACGCAGACAGTACGAGGGCGGCGCTCACAGCACTGCTGCCTCATCAAGCCCCACAGACGGTGTCACCACCTCGGAATACCAGAAGGCGGCAGCAGTGGCACTTCAGGTAGCGATGCGGACCTCATGCTCTGCGCTGTTGCACCTGCAGGATACTCTTTCCGCCGATGATGAAGATGTGGGTGTTGAGGGGCTGGAGAGCGGAGGAGCGAAGGCCATGCGCTCACACGATGCTCCTTCTATGCATAGGTGGTGGGAGTTGCAGATGAACTTGCTGTGTCACCAATCGTCGTCGAATTTTGAATTGGAAGCGGCATGGAGAGAAGCAGGATGCACGCCAGATTCGTTGAGAGGCGTTGGGTACAGTGAGCTGCTAGGTGTGGTGAGTCTTCTCCCTGGTACCCCAGGGTACGCAAAGTTCTCTGTTGCGTGAGCGAGTCCCTCAGCCGTTGTGATGGCGTGCTCTTTCTGTGTCTGATGTGAGGAAGCGCACATTTTTTTGTCTTCTTTTCACTTTTCTATTTTGTAATTATTATTCCCCCCTCTCTTCTCCCCATTTTTTGAGACACTGCTCGTGTTCAGTATCACTTTGTGCTAGCTTTTATCTTCAGTAGTGTCTGTGTGATTTTGCTTATTTAGATTTTCCTTTACTATTGGTATTGATTGCTTCTTTCTTTAGTGGGCTTTGTCAGTGTGACATATAGTAATAAAAAAGGAAAAAGCATATTGTTATTCATGGAAGCCACACTTGCGTCCAGAAAAATGGATTTAAAAGCAAGAATAACGACTTTAAAAAAAAAAAATGTAACATGCTGCTTATATCCTCCGGTGAATTATCAAAATACCGCCTGTTACGTGCTGTTGTTGATGTTTTTTGCTGTGCACTTACACACGGCGCACTTGTGAATTCGCATCATGTTTATTATTATTATTATTATTATTATTATTTTGCACTTCTTTCGGGTATTGCCTAGCAACAAAGCGAATTCTAGGCTTCCATTTTAGAATTGACGATCAGAGTTGTTGTTGTTTTACTTTTGTTCTATATACATTTCAGTGCGTTTAAGTACAATCCAGTAATACTACAAGTAGTGAACTGCATCACTCGCAACCTTTTTGTGAAGTGTAGCCACTTGTCTTTTTTTTTTTTTTACAAAAAGAGCGTGTGTAGAGGAGACGAAGGGATCCATACTCATGTTTGAGAGCAATCTACTGACGCAGATCAATGTTGAGTCTCCGCTGCCTTCGTTTGTGGAGGTCGAGGTAGTCGGTGGCCTCAACACATCTCTTCGCAAGGCGTTTGAGTTTGCGCATGTTCTCCTTGCTGAGAAGAGCGTTAGGGTAGCGACGTTGCTGCCGTGGACGGATGAAATCTACTACATTATTGCTGGTTTGGTGGAGCGTACTCTGCTCTTCCATGCGGACACCACGTTCACAGAGCTTATGTTTGGTATTCGCCGCGGGGAGCTTACGGGGCCCATGGCCATCCCGCCACTACGGCCTGCGAGCCTGGCCCAGTTGGGTAGCGGCGCTGGTCGGCGCTACCTTCGGTGGTTGCTGTTGGGGCCTTCGCCAATGATGTCTCCCGAAGAGCGAGCCATTCGTTACGTAAATAAAGGCAGTCAGCACTACTCACCCCTCCCTCCTGGTAATCATTCAAAAGCTATGGCTGAAGGTGGTGCTGCGATTATGCCGCTTCCGCACGGCTCCGTCGACACCTCTGCACCGTCGCGCCTCTCTGATAGCGTTCATGTCACTTCCCACGGCGGTGCTGACGGAAGTAGCGGAGCGGCGGCTGTGATGGATGACACTGTGGACACCGCCAACGATGCGTTGGCGCAGCTGAGTGCGAAAGAACTACTTTCCGCTGATCGTGCCTCCTACGGTCATCTCCGCTTTAAGCGTCTCTGCAACAGGAAAAAATGGATTTCTATTCTGCTTTTGACCTTGAAGCCGTACCTTGAGACCAAGCTCGCACAGTGGCACGCACGGGAAACTGACGACACCGCCGACGCGGTTGCCCTTCGCCAAGCCCACGCCTACCAGAACCCTCGCCGAGCCGCTGTGATGCAGTTTCTTGCCAAGTATTTGTACCCTGCCTGCCACGTGGCTCTGCATTCTGCTGAGTTTCTTTTCAAACTCATGTACGTGCTTGAGCTCACGCCGTACGCAAGCCCCTTCCACCGCCTTTTTGGTATTGCTCTACGCAGAAGCACCTCGGAAGACGTGCTGGCCGCCAGCACCCCACGCGCACGCCGAGCCCTTCTGTTTGCCCGCGTGCTGCTGCTGCTCATCTTCTTTGGGTTCCGCGTATTGGAGTTTACTCGTGGTGGCAGTGCGAGCCTGCCCACTTCAGGGGAGAGCGTGCTACCGCTGCCACCCGCTCCTATCTGGGGCAGCGACGTCCCAGCGCACCCGGACGCGGCCCACCAGCCGCGGCAGGATGGCGCAATCACGACCACTTCTGACCCCACGCCAGGTGTGTGCCCAGTGTGCCACTCCGCCATCACTAACGCCGCAGTGTGTACTGCGAGCGGCGTGGTGGGATGCTACCCATGCCTTCAGACACACATTCGTAACTTCCGCGTGTGCCCAGTGACGGGGAAGGCATGTACAGTGGAACAAGTACGACGCATCTATGAATGCTGAAGATGACGTATATATATGCGTGTGTGTGTATGCCTCTGCATGCTCTCAAAAGAACTCTTTCTTTTACTATTAGTATTATCTCTAGCGTTATAATTATTACTGTTGTTGTAGCGAAGCGCTGTGAAAATTCGAAAAAAAAATGAGCAATAACAGAAACAAAAATCCATCAGATATCCTTATTACTATTGTTATTATTATTATTGTACAAAGATGGAATAGGGTAGTCGTTTCTTTCCTTTTTTTACAAATCTTTATGGTGAAGTATCGTGGCGCTGAGCTCTTACCTCTTACCACACTGAATACTACTGAATGACTGACTGACTCTTCTTTTATTGCAATACGAATGCACTCTTTCTCAATCTCTCATTCTATTTTTGGTTGTATTTTGCTATTATTTTCGTTGAAGGGATTTTGGCTGTTTAGCAGCGCACGCTAACACACACCCCAAGTACACCGAAACCACACTATCTGTTCTTATCTCTCTTTCTTATCACCCATCAGGATCTCTCCTCTCTTTCTCTCTACAGTTTAGTACAGCACCCACACAAACACACACACACACACACAATGGGAGGGATAAAAGGTGGGGTCGGTAGTTTTCTGCTCCGCCGCTCAGCTGTCAAGAGCGTGCGGCAGAAGCACTTCACAGGTCCACAATACTACAAACGCAAAACTTTTAATTTTCCAAAGGGGCATCACCAGCTGCACCGCCGTGTTGCGCCTGGCATTCAGATGGGATCTTCGACGCAGAAGCCGGAGTACACACGCTACTCTCATCTTCCTGGAGACGCGTGCACACGCCCACAGCACGACTTCACGTTTACAGATAGCAACCCGGGTAATGTCCGCCGTGCGGACAAGGCCATGTATGCCTGGCGCAAGCGCGGCGACCTGCAGCTGTATCAAATGGGCGGCAAGCGAGAGACGTTTGTGTGTTTCCGGTGTGGGTACCCCGTGAAGAGCGCCTTGGTGGCAATCAAAAACGATAGTTGGGACTGGAGGATGTGCTATACGTGCTACACTACAACCGTCCGGCAGGGCATGGAACGGAATACATAAAAGTAGTTGTGGGGGGCGTAAAGATAGGGAGAGAGAAAGAAAGCAAGAGACATTGAGGAGGAGGACTATGTGACTTTTTATCTTGCCACTTCGTTTAGTATTGCGCAGTTCTTTTCTCTCGTCATGCACATTGGCACACGAGCGCCTCTACACATATTTCACACAGTATGCACTAAACAAAAACAATAATTATCAACTGCAAAAACAAGGACCTATATTCCTCTTTATTTGGTGGTGGCACATAGGCATGCACAATGCCAACGTAGCGGATCGTTGTCAAATTATACATGCTTTCTTTCATGCTATCTCTCTTTATTTCTCTCCCTTCTATTTGTATATACTTTCTCTCTCTTTCTCTCTCTCTTATTCTTCATTAAGCAGCTTTTGAACCCACCCACCCAGTAGATACAGCATTAAAAAAAAAATATGACGGACTACAACACCGCGTACGCTCAGACTAGCGGGGTAGGTGATGCTACCAACTACAACTACTATGATGCCACTGCTGCTGCGGATGGCCAGCAGGAGGCGATGGATATGAGGCCCGATGGACTCTCTGAGAAGCAAGATCAGATCATCCAGAACGTTGCCGAGTACGTTGTCAACTCGTGCCATCCGACAGAGTACCAACTGCGCCTGCGTCGCAAGACGAAGTTTAACAGCAATTTTGGCTTTCTAGACCCTCACCACCCCTTTAACAATTATTACCAGTACCTCCTTCAATCCTACAGGCACTGGAAGGAATATGCGGCTGGGGCAGGCGGTGCCATGTATGGCAGCGGTGCCGTCCAGGACGAAAACTACGACTACTATCAGCAACAAGTGGAGCAGCAGCAGCTGGAGAGCAACTACATGTACGCGTCCTCCGGGGCTGGGCCAGGTGGAAGTTATATGATGGGCTACGACCAACAGCAGGGACAGTACCAGCAGACCATGCCAGGTGGGTGGGGCAGCGGTGTTGGCGAATATAGAGATGCCAACAACGCCGTGTATGACGACCCCACCGCCGCGGTTGGCGCCAGCGGGTATTATCAAGGACCTGGCGATGCGGTGCTGCCTCCACCGACTTCCTACTACCCACAGCAGCAGCAGCAGCAGCAGTATCAGGAAGACGATGAGGATGAGGATGATGGAGCGTATGAGTACGTGGAGGTGAACGGTGTGAAGACACTTGTACCTCGAAGCAACTAATGCGTACTACATAATGGCACTTTTTTTTAAGGAGTGAAAATAAACATTATCAATATATATATATATAAAGAAGGGCCTTTTCAGCAGGACCATTTTTGGTCATCACCAATATGCTATTGTGTGTTGTATTGTACTGCTTCCACTTTCTGTATGGTTGTGCTTAGTCTTGAGTGGATTCCCTCTTGTTACTTTGTGAGTGTCTTCGCTCTTGTTTGTTGTTTTTTTGGCAACTTTACATTTTCTCTCGTTTTCTGTTTTGCTTTATTTGTTTGTTTTTGTTTAGAATCGTCCTTTTATTATTTGCTAAATACATTTTGAGGTAAGCATCCACGCGCATTGCCAATCTCTACATATATATATACATATATATACCTGTGTACTTTTTTTCTTCTTGCTACCAGCGCTATAGAACTTCTTTCTTTCCAAAGTTAACCCTCCACTTTATTCTCAAGTAACAAGAAACATGTGCGGTGAGGGAAACTGCTGCTGCTGCATTTCGATTCCTCAGTCTTATGTAGGAATCATTGAAACTTGTGGCAAGTTCAGCGGTGTCGCGCAGCCTGGCTTGCAGTGTGTTCTTCCATGGTCCGCCGTAGTCAAGATGCTCTCTCTCCGCCTGTGTGAGTACGAATGCAGGCTAGAGTCTAAGACGAAGGACAACGTCTTTGTCACCATCTCTCTCACGCTTCAGTACCAGATCAAACCCAACAAGGTAGAGGAAGCCTACTATACTGTTTTGAATCCTCTGGCCGCGATGGAAAACTACGTCCTCAACTCTATCAGGGCGAAGATCCCGCTTTACAAGCTGGAAGCTCTCTACGTGGAGCGTGGCACTATCTCCCAGCAGCTCAAGGAAGAGGTCGATGGCGTCATGGATAGCTACGGGGTGGAAATTGTGTCTGCTCTTATCTCTGATATTGGTCCCGGGCAACAGATCACCAGCGCTATGAACGACATTCAGCGACTTCAGCGACTGCGTGTGGCAGCGGTGGACGAGGCAGAAACGAAGAAGTTGATGCGTGTGCGCGCGGCAGAGGCTCAGTGCGATGCTCGTCGCCTGGCCGGAGAGGGCCTGGCGGAGCAGCGTAAGGCAATCGTGGCCGGTCTGATGCAGTCCATTGAGGGAGTACGCGGAGAGGTGCCCGGGCTGTCCAACGACGATGCTACCAACATGCTGCTCATGAACCAGTACTACGATACCTTGCAAGAGATCTCGACGAAGAGTCAGTCGAGCGTCATGATGCTGGAGTCCACTGGTGGCTTGGAGAAGGTTGCGATGCAGCTGAAAGGAGGCGTCACTCAGATGATGAGGTAATAGGTGAAGGCATCAATGTTGTTAGCGTTTTTTAAAAAAAGTTAGAGTTCCTCTTTTCTTTTTTCTTTTTAAATCCTTTTGTTGGGTAGACCGTAGTACTGCGGTTGAGTCTTTTTTCTTGAAGTGATTTTTACTAGTTTGCCTCTTTCTTTTTCTTTTTTTCTAAAGCGTGTTGAATCCTCTGGTAAGAAACGCATATATGTATCGGTGCACGGAAAAAAACTTACATTTGTTACTGATGATTAATAAAAAGCAAAGGGAGTGACTTTTCTTGAGTTTTTATTAATTTATTCTTGTTCTTTCCTTGCTATTAAAGAATGTGATGCCCTCGTAGCTACCAAGGTGGATTTTTTTTAATTATTTTATTGTTCTCTTTTCGTATTTGTATTCGTCTTCCTTACTCTTTGATGGGTGCTCTCATTGCTATTTCCACTTGCTTTTGCTTTGTAATCCACTCACTCTAAAAGATACACAGGAAAAGGGAAAAGGAAGAGATGCATACAAATACATATATATTGATATACACGAATCTACGTACTGGGATATCTTTCTTTATTCATATTACACGATATACTCTACTGTAATTTATGCGATGGTATACACTCAGTACTAAAATGAAAAAAAAGTTGCTTGTGAGTGGGCACCATTGCTCTCTCCGGTGCTAGCTTTTCTTCCTTTCTTTCTTTCTCTCTCATAAAGTTGAGCGACTGAGTACAAAATGTGGTTTAAAAAAAAAAAATGTATTGTGCCTCCTGACGTAAATAGCTTTTTTTCCTTATTCTCCTTTCCATCTATTGATACTATTACCAAATACCAGTTCATCGGTATTATTTTTATTATATTATTCTGCATACTTTAGCATACATTGCACACATATAAAGCTTGCTCCTCACTAGTATTCAGAAGCACAAACAAACTCGTAAGGAAGGGAAAACAAAAAAAAAGAAAGTTTTATAAAAGAAGAAAGAAAAGAATGCCGTCCTGCTGTGGCTGCTGCTTCTGCGTGTCCTCTGCCACCGTTGGCATTGTGGAGAACTGTGGTAAGTTTAGCCACACTGCCTCACCCGGGTGTGGGTGCCTCGTTCCTTGCGTCACCAATCTGCGCGGCACGGTTCCTCTCGGCGTGCAGATCGCGATCGTCGGAGTTGATACCAAAACAAAGGATAACGCCGTGGTGAGAGTTGAAACCCGCCTGCATTACAAGGTCGTCAGCGACCGCGCCGAGGATGCCTTTTATCGCTTCACGAACCCATCGGAGCAGATTGGCAGCTTTGCCTCTAGCATCGTGCGTGGTGAGGTGCCCAAGTACACCCTCGACGAGCTTTTTCTTATGTCAGATGAGATCAAGAAGGTAGTAGATGCGGAGCTCTCAGAGAAGCTACTGCAGTACGGCTTTGAGCTGGAGGCGACGCTGCTTACAAAGATTGACCCCAGTGGAGACGTAAAGGCCGCCATTTCTCAAACTCAGGTGAACGCATACCGCCGCACAGCCGCTGAACATGAGGCGGAGCTGCAGAAGATTCTCCGTGTGAAGGAAGCCGAGGCGGAATATGAAGAAAAGCGTCTCTCCGGTGTTGGTTTGGCAGAGGAACGCAAGGCTATTATGCGCGGACTGCAGAGCAGCATTGAAGAGTTTGTTGAGCGAGTGCCTGGCATGAAGCCTCGCGATGTGATGAACCTACTGCTGATGAACCAGTACTTTGACGCCATGAAGGAGGTCGGCGCGCAACCTAAGAACAGAGTTATTATGCTGCCTGGTAATGTTACGGGTGCGCCTCAGTCATTTGTGTCTGACATGCTTGCAGCGCAAATTGGAGCGAAAACGATGTCTTGATGGTTCAAAGATAGTTGATTGTTTCCCATTTCTTTACTACTATTTTCTCTTGCTTCTTTTGCTCGAAGGCAATATATATATATACATATATATATATATGTACATGTATACCCTACGATAGACATACTTTTTCATACACACACTTGCCTTGTTGCCGGTATTTTCATTTTTTTTTCTTGGCAAACCTCTATGTTTTATCTCTGTCTTTTAGAGCACTTTTATTGCTTGAAATTGAGAGAAAGAGAAAGAGAGAGGTAGCCTCTCTATTTTTTTTTCTCTCTCTCTTCCCTCTTCCCTCTTCGTGTGTATGTGTGTTTTTCATGTTTAGGCTAATCATATATGGATTGCTTCGACATCTTTACTCTTTAAAGACCACCTGTTGTGCGATATGGTATCTTTTTTTCTAACGTAACTTTTTTTATGAAGCAGTATAAAAGACATTTGCTACGTAAACATACTTACGTATTGTTTTCTTTTTCTTCTTTTTCTAGTCAACACTGAAACATAAAATGAAATTGAAAACTGAATATTTAAAAAAGGATTTCTGCTGATCTCTCGGGGATTCCCAATATTACTATATATTTTTTGATGTTTAACAAGAGAAATTAGAGTTCAATTCTATCTATGTTATCCTATTCTCATATATATCTTCTTTTTTCTTCTTCTTCTATTTCCCCTAATTTTGATGTATATTTGAACACACTATAGCGGACGGAGTCACCATATACTGGCGACAGTGCAGTTATTTTTTCTTGAAGCTGCATTAGCATAGTTCCCTCTGTTACACACATTATAAAAATTAAAGAGGAGGCGGAGGAGGGGGAAGAGACAAGAAAGTTAAATCCTGATTTGCATAGCATCTTCTCTTCGCTATCCATATTGCCACTTTTCAAAGTGGATATCCTCTCATATAAATAGATAGATATAAGCACCTATTCATAGATCCAACGGTCTAGTACCGCACCCCATATAGCGCACCTAGACCACTATTATTACCAGAACAGCTACCAATAGACATACATACACACCTATTACTAGACGCACATATACACCAATATTATTTTTATTGCACGACTGTATATTTCCACTATGCAACATCCAACGTGTAGCCCTGCATATGTGATGAGAAGCGGTAAACTTTTTGATATTAGCGAGGAGGAAGAGCAGAAAGGGGTGTACATGCATGCTCCTACGCCCTACACGCTAGCGGAGTCTTTTTCTCCTTCCTTGCTGTCCTACGAGCAATATTGGCACAAGCAACAAGAAGAAGTGGCTCACCTTGGCAACGATGCAGAGCATGAGAGAGCAGCAGCAGTAACACTTCCACAGGACCTACAAGTCAAGGAGAGCATCATCGGCAACGCTGCCAGCAGCAGCAGCTCTCCTCTTTCTAGAGGCCGCGGCGGAGCATCAGCGGGAGGTCTTAGTGCTAGTGCCTATCATCACTACCCTCCTCTCCCACTTGCACTGACAACACAGCGGCGTTGTTATGTGCCTGCGTCATCGCCGCTACCGCTGCCACCCACGCAATCGCCGGAGACCTCGGTGGAGCGACGTCTGTTTGTGCCTGGAGAGGAGGAGGACATTCTCATTGTCGAGCGGCCACACAGAGAAGGAGGAGAAAGAGAAATACAAAACGATGACGAGTTTAACATCCTCTTGCCAGCCCGTGAATACTACAGCGGTGGCAACAGTGAAGACGATTTGCAGCATGCACAAGTAGATGTAGAAGATGTTGAAGAAGTGAGTGTTCTTCTCAGCAGCGACGATGACTACAATGAAGATGACCAGCAAGTTGGTGACACATCCATGTCACCGTCCTACACCCTCACACACGCGTGGGTGAAGGGAGCAAGAAAGGGCTCTACATGCGCAGTGGTGCCGCCACCTCTTCTATCCTCTGTGCCTCTGGATCAACGGACTGCGGAAGAGAAAGAAAACGAAAAAGTGCGAGTGCTGGCCCTCTACAGCGATCGACTCACGAAAGAAGAGAAAGCAAACCCCGAAATACTTGACTTTCTCGCCTGGGCACAGCGAAAGCAAGAGATGAAGAAAAGTGTCCTGAGCGCCATCGCACCCAGTGGCTCTATGCATGTCGCCCCACTTACAAGTGTTGCTGTTCAGGAGGAGCTGGAACCGCCTGCAATGCACGCTCTTTTCCTGAGGGCATACGCTGCGAGGAGGCAACGACCACTGTCACTATCGCTGGCAACGACGGCCTTGTCTGAGAGTGAGCATCAGCGGCAAACAGCTGTGTACGTCGCTCCTCTGATGTCAACACCTACACAACATTCTGGCGAAACGACAAGCTCAGCAAGCTGGATGCCGCTTACACCCGAATCGGACTCAGCTCAGTTCATTCGCTGGATCGTTGAAGATGTCGATTGCTATGAGAATCTTGTCTTCCCACCAATCAGCACACACTTGCTATAGAGCGGATGTTGGATACACCAAACACACATACACACACGTGCCCGTGCATGCATGTTGTGGCTTTTTGATTTTCTTTGTGCGTTTTTTATTTTTTTATTTTTTAGACTTTATGTTGCTTATCAATAGCACTGTCGCTGCTAAGGCAAATATTAAACGTGCAACCGTATTATTGTTTGGTTGCTTTTTTCATAAAAAAAAAAAAAAGAAGTTTATTTTTGCTTTTTTATGTCAGTTAGTGCATTCGTTACTTGCTCAGCATGCCCTCAGCTTCTCCTTTTTTTTCTTTTGGTGAATTGTACCTTTCTTTCCTCCTCTCTTCTTTCCACTCTTTATATATATATTGTATATGATAGGTACGTGAATATATACTTTAAATATATTCGTAAAGGTAAAAGAAAAGTGTGTGCATACCAAGATAAAGAAGAACGATGTTTGGTCGTCGCGTCTTCTGCAGTGCCCCGCTACCCCGCCACATGTGGGCTCGCATGCACGTGCAGAGCCAGGCCCAGGCCATGCGCATGCTACCCTCGCTTGTGCCTCTTGCAGCGGTGGAGGGCACCAGCGTCTCTTATCGCTCCGGGCTTGCTTTCAACAGCCTTATCCGTAGCTCCGCTGGCGTTGGGGGTGAAGAAGGTCTTGTGAGTCAAGACGGCAAGCTTGTTGGCGCTGATGTGGCGGCCGCGTGCGCCGAATGGTGCGCTGAAGCTCTTCGTGTGTCATGTATCCCATTTCACATAACATTTTGTGCTCCGTCCAGCTGCATGAGCAGCTTATGCACTATAAAAATGAATTGCAAGGCGTGTGGATAAAAGCACACATAGACGCACACCTATTTCTTTTTTTAAAAAAAAAAGAGAATACCGCGAATAAGGAAATCGTGTGCGACTGGTGAGAAGGCTGGAGATAGTGGAATATTGAAGAAAAAAAGGGTACGTAGAATAGATAAAGGAGCGTACGCGCGCCTTTTTTTTTCTTGCTCTGTATTTTTTTGTGCCCTCCCATTAACTGTGACAAAGTGGAGCAGCGGAAAGACAAGAGCCGCTCAGGCCACACACACGTACACAAGATGACTAGTTTGTTAGTCACTGCTTGGAAAAGAGACGTGGGTGCGGGGGGTTTAAGAAAGGAAAAACTGAAAAGCATTTTGTTACCATTGTTATGGTTTTAAATGGGGGGAAAATGTAGGTTTATTGTAGGGAAGCACTCGTGCACACACTCAACTGGGCAATGAGATAGAGAGAGAAAGTGAGGCGACTTAATATGAAATAGCTTATTTTCTTTTTTTTTCTCTCCTATTTTGCTTTGTGTGCGTGCGTAGGTAGTAATCGGCTTGCCTGTTCACATGATTTCTCTCTTATTATTGTTATTATTATTATTATTATTATAAAACTTATTACACGCACACACACACATAATAATAACTTGCAGCGAATGAAGAGACAATGAAGATAGCACCACGGTCTATGATTGGATGAGCAATACAGGAGAATGATGAGGAATAGGAGGGTGAAGAAGAAAGCAATACGCATGAGATATAAGAAGGTCGCACGCCTTGGCTATCTGTATCTTTTCATTTTCTTCTTTTTTGTTGTTTTTGGGATGTCCTTTTGCACTCTTTTCTAGTCATTTTTTCTACCTTTTTGTTTAAAAAATATTTACTCAAGTCTCTACCGAGCCCTCTTAGAGAAGCTATCGGGCTTCTAATAAACTAGATATTCTTCCCAGCAGTCGTCAATAAAAAAAACAATAGATTCCTGTCAAACGTTATTGTGGTACGCCCTACCCTTCGGCCACTACAACAGGGTAGGAAGAGAATACACACATATCTAGAGGAAAAGAGAGAATCGCCGTCTTTTTTGTTTTTTTCGACTGCTTTTTTTTCCCTCTTCTTTCCTATTTCGAGCGATCGCATTCCATATATACACGCTTGTGGCTGGCATTGGTGTGTCTACGCACGCCGTTCTAAAGCGGGGATTCTATTTGTGTCGTGATTGAGGGTACAGATCTTCACCAGTCCCTTTTCTCTATTCCTTATATATATATATATATACATTTATCATTATTATCATTTTGTACAGCCAAAGTGAAAGAGAGGGGGAGAGAGAGAGAGGGAAAGCTGATAGTAATCATCTCTCATTAACGATAGCAATATTATGGAGGCTGGTGGAGGGGGCATGTTAGGCAGAGTTGGCGGCCCTTTTCAACGCCCCCAGTTCCCACCCCCACCAGAGGAGGCGGGGGTACTGGAGCATTACAGCAACAGTGGCTTGATGAACGACACGAGCACCCCGCGAAGGAGCCGTCCGGCAGCCGCGCAGCCGCCACCTTCTTCTATTTTGCCCCCACGTGGTCCCGCTATCAACATTCCTGCGAACTTTCTTCAGAAGAACACGCTAGAGTACGTATTCTGCGTGATTGTAGTTTTCTCTGCCGTGATGTACTTTGGTGCTTACGAGACCACTCTTGTGTGTCGTGAGCACTATGAGGAGCTCAAGATGAACCTTCGCCCACCGTGGGGTATTTATCGTCTCCTTGGCAGCAAGGGTATTGATATTACAGACATGCAGTGGTATTTCTTCGTGGTCGCCTTACCACCCGCGTTGCCGGTGCTCATCCTCTATCTCTTTCTCTCCCGACGCCTGCGTCGCAGTGCACCGACCGTCACTACACTATACACCACATCACGATCCGATAGGCAGCAGTTTGCGCCGGCACAGCAACAGCAACAACTTAGCAGCAACTTATCATCCGACGAAAACATGCAGCTGCAGGGTCGAAAGCTATCGTCTTTTAGCACTGGGGGAATGGGAACGCCATTGGTGCCGGTGGCTGGCACGGCGACAGTCGAAGTTGACACGGACGCCGCTGTTGCGACCAAGCAAGTGGCGAGTAGCTTCTCCAATGATCCGAGTTCTCGTGTGTTTATTGGGCGTAACCTCGCTGGTCTTCACTGGCTTCATATTATATTTGGCGCCACCATTGCCCTCGGCCTTAATGGCCCAGGTTTTCTTTTTGGTGTAGTCCTTATGCTGATCAACTACTTTGGTTTTTCCCAGATGCGCAAGGTGGCTCCCTTTAATGTCTGCATGACAGTCATGTGGGTGTGGCATATTGTGATGCTCTTTGTCAACTTTCACGCGGGTGGCTATAAATTCGCTTGGTTTGGCCTCAGCTTCCTCGACAATCTTTGGCACCCCATGATCCGGTGGACTGTCCATTACAACATGACCGTCCTGCGCTTGATTGCCTTCAACAATGACTATTGGGAGGCCCTATCGCATGGTGAGGAGACGCGCTCAAGAGCACTCAACAAGCATGCCCGCACCTGCACGGTGTGTGCCGTTATCCGGGATCAAAACCGTGGCACGGCGCAGACTGCGGAGGCTCTCACGTGCTATAAGTGCCGCACAGAGTGCAGTAGGCCAGTCAGTGAGTACAACCTGCTCAGCTACTTTGGATATCTCTTTTATCCGCCGCTGTTTGTGGCTGGCCCCATGGCCTCCCTCAACGCGTACATTTCATTTCTTCATCATCCCTGTCGCAGCGTCTCCAAGAAGGCCCTCATTCGATATAGCTGCCGTTTTCTCTTTAATGCGTTCTTTCTCGTCACGATGATGCACTACTGGCACGTGTGCGCGATGCTTCTGACGAAGCCGGTGACACAGGAGCAGGATCTTGCTGTTGGCGCCATCAAGGAGGAAGAGGGGACGGTAGGCAACACTACATCTACGGCTAGTGCGCTGGTGGTGCCAGTGATAGAGACGCTACAGCTGCACAATCGAGCAGTTATGATGTTTCTTACGCTTGCTTTTCTGTGGTCCAAGTTTAACGTTATTTGGAAGTTCTTTCGCTTATTTGCCCTATTTGATGGGATAGATCCTCCAGAGGACATGCCTCGATGCTTCGCCAACACAGTCAATATTCAAGGCTTTTGGCGTGATTGGCACGCATCGTTTAACTTGTGGATTGTGCGATACATGTACATTCCGATGGGAGGCAATCAGCGCAAGTTCCTATCCATCTTTCCTATCTTTTTCTTTATTGCTATCTGGCATGATATTGAACTCCGGTTGTTGGTTTGGGCAATGTTCATCTGCGTATGCTTCATTCCCGAGATTGCGATCACGGCGTTCTTTGGCTCGAAGAACAACCGCTGCGTCGTTAACCTGAAAAAGTCCAAGTGGTGGCGCCTCCTGCGAGTTGTTGGCTGCCAGCTTGGTATGATGGAGCTGATCTTTGCAAATCAAATTGGCTTTTCTATTGGCACTAATGGCACGTCAGAAGGGCTGAAGAAAATTTTCTCCAATATGTCTCTAAGGTTTTACTGTACGACCTCCTTCCTTTTCTTCTGTTCGGCAAACATTGCTATTCAAGACCGAGATGAGAAAGCCTATGAGCAGAAGGTGTTGAAGGCCAAGTATGATCTTCAGTAGAAGCTCCCTCCGACTATTTATTTACTTTTCTTTACATATACATGGACATACACAATACTTTACTACTCTTATACATGTCTAACAATAAGCGCGTTGTGCTAAAATGAAAAGATAAAGGATGAGGGGGAACGATGGATTGGTGCTTCACATGCGAGAAAAAGTGTATATATGTGTGGATGAGCGGCCGAACTTGGTAAAATAGGAGAAGCGCGATACTAGGCGACGGCGGGTTTGAGAGGAGGGACTATAGAACGCAGTGAGGGAGATTTAAAAAAAAATATGGAGGGAGAGGGGGGAGTAGGATAGGTTGAAAGCCGTATGTTTCCGCAGAAAGACTGGCGTGTGTGAGAAAGAGAGAGAGAGTATATATTGCGCTGCAGAGATATTTTATTTCAGCATCTTTTGCGCATTAGAATTTGATATTGATTTTTTTTTTTTTTGCTATGCTTTTTTTTCTGTGTGTGTGTGAGCGTATTCTATGGACTACGGTGCTGAAACTTATCTCTTCCGTAATTGTGGGTGGCCCCCTCTCCCTCCTCTATCTATTTATCTCCTTTTTCTCTCTCATTTTCTGCTGGTTGGCTGTTGGTACTGTTACCTCATATTTGTCAAACAAAAATGGAGATTGTGATTGTGACTCCAGTTTTATTGCACTCTCAATCATGTTAATGGAAATTGTGAAGAGAGTGGGGAATGGTACTTTATATGTATATTGTATAATTAAAGACGTAATTATTTTTTTAACGGCGCGTCGACGCATAATAAAGGGAGGAGTTGTTACAACAAACGAGAGAAAAACTATTGTTCATTCACAAAATACTTTGTTTGCTCATCACTTTTTGTCTTTTACAGCACGCTTCAAAGAAACGCTGTGAGTCAATGATTCACCTGTTGATATTTATATGTTTTTTTTTATTATTATTTTCTTCTTCTGCTTCCCTACTTATATATATACACATTTGTGCGTGTGCTTTGTGCTTTAGGAAATCAAGGGGAAAAAAAGTTCCTGCAGATTGCTACTCTCCTCCTCTTCAAGCCCTATTCTTGGAATTAATGAGCCTGTTCAACTACTACTGGCATCACTACCAACTTCTAGATTGGATAGTACTCATATGCATTTCCGTTGCCACATTACTCATCTCCACGTTCAGCAAGCCACATTGCCGTCCCTTTGAATGGCATGACCCTTCTATCAACTACCCAGAGAGCCCAGACACGTTTCCCGACTACACACTCGTACTCTTTATTCTCGTGAATCTCGCTTTTTACGTTTTGTTTGTGAAATTCTGCACGAAGCCCCTTCACGCGCATCTTGAGGAGCCACTTACGTGCTGTGAAGACACAAGCCTCCTCCGAGACGATGAAGAAGCAGGGACAACAGGAAGCAATGATGTCAATAATGTGCGCTATGGGTACTCCAATCGTACGCTCAACTGTCATAGGGGCCCTATCTACCCATGGATCAAGACGCTGCTGTGGGCAAACACGTTCCAGTGGGTAGTGGTGGAGGTGGGAAAGCTCTACGCAGGACGGCTGAGGCCTGACTACCTCTCTCGGCTTGAAACTGCTGGGAAGACTGCGGCGACCAAAGGCATCCCCTCACCTCGAGACAACCCGCAGTATTTCTGTGACCTCATGGACACGCATCCCAGTCTGAAGGAAGGACGGCTATCCTTTCCCTCTGGCCATAGCAGCACCTCTTTCGCAGTATTCACAGTGACCACCTTCTTTTTTTTTGCACATCTGCGGCCGTTTGCCCGTCAGGGTAGCTTCACGCGTCTTTGCATTGCGCTTACCCCTCTCATTGTGCCCTTCTTCTGCGCGATCAGCCGCACAAGAGACCACAAGCACAACTTCTCGGATATCCTCGCGGGTTCAGTGATCGGGGTTGCCGCGGCAATGATCGCATTTGCGGGGACTTTCAGAGAAGTTGGTGGAGCAGCCACCATCTTCCTTGCTCGCAGCGAGAACGATGTAGAGTACATACGGCAGTACGCTGGTCGCAGGCGCAGCCCTGTCAGTGGCGCTCCAGCATACAACAGTACTCCTCAGGAGATGTGCGCAGTGTCTGTGCCCATCGGCTCCGGTCAACAGCGAAATGTTACTGAAGTACAGTGCCTCTGTGTGCCTGAAAGGGATCTTAACGAGGACAAAAACGCAGTCATGTGGATTTAAAAAGCATTTGCACGTGATCAGATGTAATTTAAGGCATGGAAGGGTGGATACGCGCACATATATACAAACACACACACACACTAGCCCTCCTTTTATTGTATCTTCATCTCTCTCTCTCCATTCCTCCGTGCGTGGATGTAGGTGAGTGGGTGTTCTTTATCCTTTCTTTCTTTTTTTTTAAGCCTGCATGCACATGGTTCAATATACCCAATTATACCTTTAGCTACTAAAATTTAAATAGCGCAAGCAAATGCATTGGAAATGCTTCAAAAAAAAAAAAAAAGAGAGACAGCAAAGTACCTGCCAGGTTGAGGGAGTCACTAAATGGTTGCTTCCCCTGTAGTCATGAGCACCACATGAATATGATTGTGCAATTCACTTCTTTATTTCTCTCTTTCTCTCACGTATCTACACTCTGAAAGCCCAAAGAAGCAAGAAGCAGGGACTCCACGTCTACGCCCATATATATAGCATACTGAGACATGACGATAGAATTCATAAGACGATCTCGGCCTGTGATAGCGCCATTCATAGCGCTTGTTGTGCTCGTGACACTCACCGCGGTGAGTGCCGAATCCACTGCAACGTATGATCGCTCTACTACAGGGGCTGGAATGCTCCGTGAGGTACTAGAGGCCATCAATCCTTTTTCTGCTGCGGATACAAAGGGGAAGGAGAAGCGAGCTAATCAACGTGCACTCAATATATATGGAATCGTCATCAGCGTCGGATGCATTGTTTACGCTTTTCTAGTACTTTTCTTCTCTGTACTGTACGTCACCTTGCTGCCGCTCATGTATAGATAGGAAGGAGCGCGTGCATGTGCGAGCCCGTTTATATGCTTATTTTTTGTTGTTGTTGTTGTTGTTGTTTCTTCATCGTCGCATGCTTGCATGGGGGCTACTCGTGTCGCCTCCCTTTATTTACAGCTCAGTTTTCTTCATGTGTTTTGGCGAACTCATTCTTCCATGTTGCTTTTGTTATTTTTTTTTATATTGTTTATTTGCTGCTTATAAAATGTGTATAGCAACTCCACAATACAAACAGTAAAATGTGCAATAACCTACTAGAAGCTCCAGGGTTTTTTTTTCCGTATTAATGCTATTATATACTACTACAATTTGGTGTGTTCTTCCATTTTAGCACAGTTTCTCAACAAAGAATATGGAAGCTTGAAGGAGAGAAAGGGTTAAAGTGCATGTTTTCTCTCTCTTATTTAACTCCAACTGGCACACGCACACGCACACTGTTTCTTGTTTGTTTGTTTCACTTTAAACTATCTCTCATTCTTTTCCCTACTGCTCATCTCTTCAGTTGGTACATGAATTGACTTTGCAAGGGCGAAACTAGGTTCCTTGACAACTACTATAAAACCTCTTCACACATACCCTCCTACTCTCCAGGAACAGGGAGGGGCAGAGATATTGATTTAAAAAGAAAACGATTTAGTGCTTTTTTTTCGTTCACACTATTCACATCCGAGTGATTAACAAGAAAGAAAAAAGTGTGTGCATACCAAGATAAAGAAGAAAGATGTTTGGTCGTCGCGTCTTCTGCAGTGCCCCGCTACCCCGCCACATGTGGGCCCGCATGCACGTGCAGAGCCAGGCCCAGGCCATGCGCATGCTGCCCTCGTTTGTGCCTACCTCGTCGCTCATCGGCAACAACAATAACACCGGACTTTCCTCCTTTACTCTTTCTATCGATGAAGTGATCGGGGCTTTAAAATCGCAGTCCGCGGATGTTGATGCACTTGTGCGCTCCATCGTAAATCGTCTTGACTCCATCAACAGTATGACCACCAGCAGCGCTGCGACGCCAGTTTGCGCACCGTCGTTAGTAAGAGTGTGGGCCTCCTTTTTTCCTTGTGATTTAGGTGTTACTCTAAAGCGGGAGGAGGACAGAATAGGGAGAGGACTTTAGAATGAAAGTGTGGAAGGCAGTGAAAAATGAGAAGGAGGATATGCATAAATGTGTTTGAGAGATGTGAACTGAAGCAAAAGTGAGGAAGGAAACCCTTTAATTTTGTTGCAGGTCGCATTCTTTCCCATTTTGTGCTATTTACACATTTAACAAAATAAACAAGAAAGGCGGTGGGGGATTGTTGTGGTATTTTTTTATTTTAATGGGCTGGATGCATATTTTTCTAGCAAGAAAGTACTGAAAAAGTATCAACATTGTTACTTGTAAAGATGAGGATTGTTGGGTCTTTCGAAATTCTGTAGCAATCGCCAAAGCATCTACTACCAGCGTTTCATACCTGATGCATTTTTTCTTTCTTTCTTTCTTTACATTTCAACTACAACCGTGTTCATATTGCAGCAGTATCGCTCATTTTAGTTCAATCGTTATTCTTGTGTCATTTTCAAATGTCCAACTGGGAAAAGATTGCCACAGAGTCCGAGGCTGTTCTCGAAAAGCCCGACATCTCTGGATGCCACAAGATCCTCACTGAGGCCTACGCAGCTGGCGAAACCCACCCCCAGATTCTCTGGCGCCTCGGCCGCTCCTACTACGAGATGGCTGAAGAGACGACTGATCAGGCGGTCCGCGATCCCTACCTCAAGACTGGTCTTGAGTTGTGCCAGAAGAGCGTTGATGAGGACCCCAACAACTTCGCTTCCCATAAGTGGCTGGGTATCCTCATCTCCGCTCAGAACGTTGGCACCAAGGAGAAGATTGCCAACGCGTATGTCATTCGTGATCAGTTTCTCAAGGCAGTTGAACTCAACCCCAACGATGCCACCTCTCTGCACTGCATGGGCAGCTGGTGCTACTCAGTACTTCAGGTCGGCTGGCTTGAGCGCAAGGCAGCATCCGTGCTCTTCGGCGAACCCCCGTCATCCACCTACGAAGAGTGCCTCAAGTACCTTTTGGCCTCTTCGGAGGCCGGCGACACGATCCACAACGCCACTTTGACTGGAGATGCCTACTACAAGCAGAAGAAGTATGCTGAAGCCAAGGAGTGGTACAACAAGGCTATCGCTATGCCCGTGGCCAGCGAGCTTCAGAAGCGCAACCACCAGAAGGCTGTGGAGAAGCTCGCCAAGTGCTAAGCGAAGTGGTGGCGGATCTTTTCAACAAAAGTGGAGAAAAAGAAAAAAAGTTCCGCTGTTGTTGCTTTTATTTTCATTTGTTGTTGTTTGTTTTTTTGCTCTGTTGTAGTGGTTTCGGGGGGAATGGCGTGGATAACATATGGCACGAGCGGAGAAGTTTAAAGAGAGATATCCACATGGATAGCTTTTAATCCATGTTTGCTATTAAGGCATGCATTGCTATTGTACTTATGTAGATATTTCTTCTCCTTTTGTCTTCTTTTTTTCTCTATTGTGCGTCGCTTTGTTATCGCTATTGCATCTGGTTTGGGTCGGCATAACAAGCAGTATATATGTGCATGTACGCGTAGCTTTTATACATGTGTGAGGAGGCGGAAAGAGAAAAAGAGAGATTAATTAAAGCTATCGACTCCACGCTTACTACTCTTATCATTATCATAATATCTTTGTGCACTTACAATATATGCTAGCAACAACGAAAGAAAAAAAAAATACAGTATTATTGTTACCTCTTTCAGTCACTCTTTTGCTGTTGATTTGAAAGGATGGTCATAGTGAGCATCAGCATACTGCCTGACCGCTTGCTTTGTTTTCTTCCCGGTTTTTTTTTTCACAATTTAATAGGCTACAGATTCTTTTTTTTTCTGATTTTTTTCTTCTAAAGAAAGGAAAAAAGTTAAAGCGTTTGCGTAGATATCACTCTCGTTCTCATACTAAGTTAAACTTAAAGCCGCCCTAACACAGAAAGAGTGCGGGGCTCTCTGTAGACCATAGATTCACCGCTTGTGTGTGCATGTGTGCTTTATATGCAAAATTCAAAGCGCTCTTTTATATTATTTTTATCAAGGGAACAACAGCAAGAACATATGTCGCATACTTCCTCTTGCTCTTGTTGTGACGCCGTAAATGCTCACCGCTCGCGTGAACAGTCCTTGCATCGCCTAAAGGAATTTTTTAGAAGCATGCATTTGACACAGAAGGCTCATACGAGGACCTATTTATGGTGTTGCTCTCCTCCTGCAAGCATCTAATAGATACCAACATTGATCTCAGTGATCAGCTCAAGCATCAGGAACTGGAGTCTCAACGCCTTAGTCTTGAGCTGACTGCGTTACGAGACCTTTGCACTGATGCCACCGCCAGGGGCATCCATGTTCGTATCCAGGAACAACACTCGCAACCGTCTCATGGTTTGTCTACTGCCCAGCGATCATCGTCGCCTTCGTCAATCAACGATGAGGACAAGGGGGAGGAAAAGTCGGCTTGCCGTGTTGCCAATATTTCAAACCGACACCGCGATACGCAGGTCGTACCCGCGGAGTTGCACAAAGACTCCCACCGCATCTTTGATGAGCTGCCACATCTGCACAGACAACACAACGAGGTGGTAGACTCTCTCGATTGTCTTCGCGCGGAGGTGAAGCAGTTGATGAAAAAGGTCACATCATCTGCGAGTGCCTTTGGTGTTGTCTTGGCATCCTTGCACCTTTTAAGCACTACACACAGCCAGACCCATGCAGCCACGGTGGGCCAGCTTGAAGAGGTGGTGAGCCGCCTAGAACGTCACATACAATCACTAAACACCCAGTTGACGAGCTCATTGGCGCACGTCTCGGCACAATCCAACCGCACAGCACATAACATGAGGAAGTGTTCAGGGGCAGTAAAAGCACTTGTGCGGCGGAGTGGCGAGGACAACAGAACAATTGCCAACGCCGCCACTGATCTACGAAGTGCCTTGGATGACTGCCAGCAAGCCATTGATGTTGTGCGCATCGAGCAGCAACAGCAACAAAAGCGTATTGGAATTATTACATCTGCAGTGGCAATCAATTCAATCACCTCTACGGCCACAGAAGCCTCTCTGCGTTCACGCTCTGCCTCGTTTCCTCCCGCAACTTCATATGCGAGGCTCGAAGGTGGTGAGTACGTGCACCGAGTCGTGGATCAGCGTATTCGACGCTTGTGGGGCGAGCTGCAGATGATAACCTAAGACGCAGAACAATTTCTAGATGCCGCACTGACACAGACCTCGCCGTACATCATTGCCATTGCTGGCACCTCTCCTACAGTCCAAAGAAGCCGTCGGGCCAGTAACGGCGGCAGTCTTGAGCGAGGAGATAGAAGTACTGCTTGCGCGTCTGTGAATCCACGAGCACAGGTGGTTGGACTGCGCCTGCAGAGCATCCTGCAAACCCTTGCTCAAGCGCTTGCCTTGCCGCAGTCTCCCTGCAGTTACTAGTGTTGCTGCCGTCGTGATAGAAGGAAACCAATTGCTTCCTTAGCTATATAGGAATTTTGATACACATTCACGCAGCTGTACTAGCCTTTGAGGGCTGAGGAAGTAAAGAAATTGTGAATCTTCACTTTATTTATTTACATATATTTAGTATATAAGCGCATGTGCGGGCACGCATACTCGTCTGTAAAGACTGTTTCAGTATCTCTATCCATACGCAAAAAAAAAAAATCATTTCGGCATTTAGATATATACATGTAGTGATTAAGTAAGAAAGGAGTGTGTGTATGATTAGCATTTTCATTACTACAAGTACCGAAGGTAAGCCATGGGTCATGTATATATAAGTTGCTCATATGTTATCCCAAAGCATTTTTATCCTCTTTTTTTCTCTTTCCTTTTTCTCTTTCCCACGTACAAACGCACATCCGCATAGTTTGAGTGCATCCCCTCCGCACTCCAGAACTAACAGTGTGTACATTGGTACAGTTTCGATCATTTTACTATTATTTAGCAGTTGCCTTGTTTTCTTGTTCTTTCCGCATACAAAAAAGGTGTATATATATTAAGTGCGCCATACACATCCCCCCTCTTCTGTTTTTTTTTTTTTGCCTTAAGTAAAGCCTTGCTCTAAGTTGCATTCATTAGAGGTGTTCTCTTTTTCTTCATTTGTTGCTTTCGTTAAATGCGCCGTGTGATAGTCCGCAGCGCTCTGATTATGAAAACGTCCCTCACCAGCGCTGCCGTCTCTGCTGCGGCCGGGCAGCAACAGGAGAGACTGCGCAGTCATAGTCATGGCGGCGGCGGCCACCACCATCACAGCCATGGGTCAATTGAAAAGGACATCCAGGGCAAAAACCTGCGAGCATGCCAGATGGCAACTGCCGCAGGCGGAGCTACTAACGTGATATTCAGTGTGACGAAAATCTGGCTAGGCTCGTCTGGTGGCTCCGTGGCGCTGGTCGCGGATGGCTTTCACGCCCTCACAGACATTGTGGCTGACATTGTGTCATACGCCTCCATCTCCTTTGCGCAGAAACCGTTCCCACGCTGTCGGTACCCTTTTGGAATTGGGCGGCTTGAGACGTCTGGCGCAGTGCTGGTGGCAGCCATTCTTTTTTTTGGTGGAATCGCGCTTCTCGTGCAGTCAGTTCACCAATGCGTGGAGGACGCCACGAAGCTGACAGCCGTGGCGCTCGTCGGTGTTTCTCCAGCGGTTCCTGCCTTCCTTCGTGTTGGTGCTGAGGACGTGGCCTCAGATCCCCACACGCATGGGGACGGCCATGCGCACGCTGAGAGCTCGCATGGCAGTGAGGACGCCGGCTCCTCGCATGGGCATAGCCACGGCGCCCACGGTCACAGTCACTTCCAGATGACAGAGTATGACTCTCAGACCGGGCAGCAAATGGTGATGTGGTCCATGGTAATGCTGGCAGCTGTGTCTGTCGTTTGCAAGGAGCTCCTCTTCCAGTGGACCAAAAGGGTCGGAGTGCGAGCAGGGTCGCGTGTTGTGATTGCAAACGCGTACCATCACCGCGCTGATGCGTGGAGCGGCGGTGTAGCGCTGATTGGTGTCCTGGGTCAGTTCTTTAGTCTTCCTGGCATTGACGGCGTTGCAGGGTTAGTTGTGTCGGCCTCCATCTGCAGAATAGGGTACGGTCTATTCCGTGACTCTATTATGGAGTTTTTCGACTACCAGAATGCGGAGGAGGTGGCTCAAGTCCGCAGCAAGCTGCAAGACTTTCATCTTCGCATGTCAGAGATCACGAAGGCTGTTGTGACCGATACCGGCGACTCAAACAATCAAAGCCTCACACTTGTCAGCACGAGCAAAATTCGATTTATCAACGTATTCCTCATGCGGCACGGCCACAGCTACGCGTTGCACGTGACACTGCTTGTGAGCGAGTTGTGGACTGCCAAGCAAATTCAAGAAGCTGTGGACATGCTGAGCACGCTTGCCAAGACAAGTCTGCCAGTGCGCGATACGTTCATCTCATTACTGCCCTGCAGCAGCGAGACGGTTCCTCGTAAGGCATTTCTGGGCCTCAGTAGAGAGGCGACGGAGACGAGGCACGAAAGCACCACTGAAGCAGCTGCAGACAATCACCGCAGTGGTGAGGAGAAGGATGAGGCACATGAGCACCACTACCACCACGCGTGTGGCGGTGAGGAGCCAAGCTGTCACACCACAGGCGCGATAGTGAACCCATCACTGGAGAAGTGCCTAGGAGCACTTACAGAGTTTCACGGCTTTGTGGAGCCGATTGTGTATGACTGGAACGAAAAGAGCCTCACCGTTCCTTTTGCGCTCAAGGACTGCAGCGAGTGTGCTCGTGACGTCGAATCACTCTCAATCATCTTCAAGCTTCGTGTTGTAGAAACGCGCCATGGATAGCAAGCCAGTGAGGATGAGGAATGTGTGAGGAAGGTGCTCACTCTGAGGTATGGAGAAATGGAAACATGTGAAAGAAAAGTGATCGTGGCGATTATGATAAACGAACTCTCTGCTCCTCACTACTACTAGCCCTTCTACATAAAATAAACAAACAAAAAAATGGGGGATAGAGATAGAGGGGGGGGAGAGAGGGAAGGTCCTATGTAGGGGGATTCTACTTATCTAAATGCATACCCCGTTGGGTTTTTCATTGCAAATGAAGCAAGCAGCTCAGCATAAGAAGAGGGGAGGAAAGAAATGTCGAGGTAGAAGCTAAAGAGCGCTTAAATGCCACAAACGCAAACACGCATGTTTGCGTTTTTGCTTTGCTTTGTATGGTGCGCAGTGAATGTGGTATGGTTTTGCATTCTTTATAGAGTTACACTCTATATATACAATGTTGCAATCTGGGTTTGCAGAAAGTAGAAAGGAAAAGCAAACCGTCTTCAAATACGTTGTTCAGCTCACCATGGTAGACCCTTATCTACGTTAGGCACAACGCACTTGATCAATCATCTGTTTTTTTTTTCTGTGTGTATGGTAGTGCCCAAATTGTTGTGTATATATTTTTTCTTTTTTGATTCTTTCTACACAATCTTTTTTTTAACGAAGGAAACTAGATTGGATAGACTGTACCATTCAAGGTTTGCGCGAAAAAAATATTAAACTATTTTTTTTTTAGAACTATAGAAATACTCTCATTTGCATTTGTCTCTCATACAAAGCGATGGAGTATGACGATCCCTTCGACTTTGGAGCTGATGAATACGGCGCTGACGATATATTTGACGATCATGTTGGTGTAACAGGGGATTTTGCGGAAGAATCCTACGGTGAGACAGGGCAAGGCGCGCCTCAGAGTCCAACCGAGGACACAGACGATGTTGTTCCCCCACGAATCGAAAATGTTCAGACCTATCTCCCAAACGTAAGCCCCACGGCGTGTCCTGTGGTAGTTGCCGTTCTTGCTCAAGCTGATCTTGCTGTAGGTATTGATCTTTGCGCGCTGAGCTGCGCCACTCGTAATGTGGAATTTATGCCTAATAATCGCATCGTTGCGGCAACCATGCGTCTGCATGATCCTAGCGCGGTGGTGCTGGTACGTAGCTCAGGCTCCCTCACCATCATTGGTGCCGCAAGCATCAGTGAAGCCAGGCAAGCCGCTGAGCTCGCCGCGCGCATTATCCGTAAAGCGCTCGACCTGAACTTTGTGACGTTTAGATTCCGTGTGCGCTCCATCATGGCTCGCTTTAACGCTTGCAGTCCTGTTCGCCTAGATGACCTTTCGAGCCACCGCTTCAATGAAGAGGAGTCCCCAGGCCTCCGCTGTGTTTACTCTAGCTATGAGCCAGAGAGGTTCAACGGATGCACTGTGCGGCTTGTTGGGAAATCTGACGCTAACAAATGGAGTGTCAGCTGTACGGTATTTGTGACTGGCAAAATTAACATGATGGGGGCTCGGAGTGCCGAGGAATTGCAATTTGCGTTTGACGCACTGGTGCCCATTCTGTCCAAGTACATTGGAGGAAGAAGAGGTGAGTGACACTACTGCCACTACCTCTGTGCCACCACCGTTTAGCTGAAAATATAGACGAAGAAAAACAAAGCATCGCTGTGGTGCCCTCACCACAAACACAATCTTATGCATGTATGCATTCAATGCATTACGAGCAAATAGGTCAGTCGTTACGCCGTCCTTCTCCATTTTATAATTTCTCTTTTCTTTTCTCCCTATCATCGTCTATCACCTTTATTCATCACATTTTTCTTTTCATTTAAACATGTCTGTGGGTGCGCTTAGTATCCTGCAGTCATCTTACAGAAGATCAACTATACCTAGTCCAGGCAACTTGATTCAATGACCGACTGGAAACATGTGGTCTCTGAAACGGGCGAGGCTCACAATACGTGGGATCTTAAGAGTTGTCACGCGATTTTGACAGAGGTGTATGCATCGGGGATTCACAACCCTGAGGTCCTCTGGCGTCTTGGTCGCCCCTACTATGAAATGGCGCAAGAAACGCTTGATAACAGAATTTGCAAGCCACTTCTCAAAAGTGGTCTTGATATCAGCACAAGGAGCGTAATGGAGGTGAGTGGTAGTTGCGACACGCACACGTGGGCCGGCATTCTCATCTCTGCTCAGATGGTGCCACTGAAAGAAACGGTGCGAAACGCGTATGTTATTCGTGATCACTTTTCTAAAGCGCTTGAGTTCCGCCCGAACGATACTCTCGCCCCTCATTGTATGGGAAACTAGTGCCACTCGGTCCTTCAGATCTCGTGGGTGGAGCGCAAGTTTGCCGCCGTTCTCTTCGGCAAGCCCCCAACTTCAACCCACGAAGAATGCCTCAAATACCTTTTGGCCTCTGCCAAAGAAGGCGATGTTATCTACAACGCTGACCTGATTGAGGATGCCTACTACCAGGAGAAGAAGTACGCTGAAGCCAAGGTGTGGTATACAAGGGCACAGAGTATGCCTGCCCTCATAGCATGCCAGAAACGCATTCAGAGAAATGCTGCTGACAAGCCAGCCAAGATTAAATAAAGGGTAAAACCCCTCACTCCCCCTCCCCTTAACTCCTATTTCTTTCCCTTTTTTCTAAAACTACTTTTTTTTGCTTTTAGAGCAAGTCAAGAGCAATCTCTTACTTTGCTTTAACTGAGCCAAGTTGCCAGCAGTATATTATCCTTTTTCTTCATTTTTATATACCAGGTGGGGTCTCTTTTATCAATACTTCTTTGCGCTTGTGTTTTTCCAAAACATCTTTCTTTTTTAAGTCCTTTTATGTTTATATTCTTTAATCTTTAGCATTTGTGATCATCATGAATGTATGTTTGTGTAAATGTGTGCTCCCCTTTTCTTTGATCGCTAACTTTGCTTTCTAATTGCCATCGGTGAATTCTTTTTCCTCTCAGTCAGCTTGCGCAGTACAGCTGTTCACCATGTTTACATACGAGTATCTACCTTTTGTCTATATATATATATATATATATATATATTGGAGTTGAAAGAAAATCTCTTTTATTTTGGAGGGTATGGGTGTGCGCATGTGTACACTTTCTCGCATAGGAGCGTTCCGTTTGAGCTTCCCTTCATCACTTTTTTTTTTCTCTTCTTCCCTCTCATAAAACAATCTGTTGCACGATTTCTCTCGCCAATTTAATATTCAAGATAGATAGCTTACATTAGAGGTAGAGTGTCTGGAAGCAGAAAGAGGCATATTCTTTGTTGTTGTTGTTCCGTTTCTCTTTCTGTACCTCCACGGTGGCCTCGTGATGGAAAATCCAGAGCTCGTTGCCTCTGCCGAGGTGGACCTGGACAGCGACGTTGAGTCACATCCCAATGATCTTGGGCCTCAGTCTATTGGGCCCGCCCAAACCGAGGTTGAAAAAATAATGACCGCAATAAAACCTCAGCAAGAGCCGTATCAGCTATGTGACCTCTGTAACATAGTGGTCGCCACATCTACGGAGGCCATGAAGCACGAACGTGATGAGCACGCAGAGGTGGCCAGGGTGTTCTCGCGCGACTACGTGGCACGAGCGGCGCCGCAGCCCATTGAAGAGCGCGGGAGGGACAAAGATATCCTCCAGACTTTGGGTCACACAGTGCTGCACTCCCTCCTTCAAAGTGACGGGGGGGAAGCCATGTTCGACGCGATTCGGCGTGCTACTGAGCAGATGAACGGCGTGATGAAAATGATGGAAGATCCACCTCATGTTTTCCTTTTTGGCAGCTGTGTGACCATGGGGATCTGGGATGGCGTTGGTGATGGTGACTTCACTGTGCTTCTGCCCCGGGTTCTTTCGGGCGAAAAGGAGCTAAATCGTAGCGAAGAAAAAAGCCTTCTTCTCAAAGTGGGTAAGGCACTGCGTGCTGGAGGCCTCAAGTTCGGAGAGTTGGAAATGGTGCTTGGTAGTCGCACTCCGGTTATAAAGCGTCGTCGTGAATCCAGTCGTCCCTACAGCACACATAACGATGGACTACCATACCGAATTGTCCTCAAAATTACTGACGAGAATGTGATTACATCCTTCAAAGATGAGCACGTGGCAACGTACGGGGGGGTACAGCAGAGGGGAAAGAACAGTGACACACGGGCCTACAGCTTTGCCAATGGTGCCGATGCGTTGCGCATGTTTCAGCACAAGGAGAAAAGAGGTATTATCAAGATGTGGGACACCTCTGCTCACATGCCAGAGGTGTATGGCGTTGACTTTGACATGTCGTGCCGGGCATTTGGTGTGCGCAACAGCTGGCTGTTGCGCCAGTACATGGAGCAGAGCCCTCTTTTTCGAGTGGGCAATCTGTTCATTAAGCGCTGGAGCAAGGCGGTCAAGGTAAACCACTCGCGCCATGGTTACCTGACGTCCTACGCAATGAGCATTTTATGGATTTATTATCTCCTCCGCGCCAAGGAGGCCACTTTTATGGATCCCTCCAAGATTAGTGCGATGCCAACGTTGGAAAAGCTGTCAGTGCCATATATGCCTCTATGGCCAGAGTCGGAGATGGGCGAGGAGAACCTGTGCGAGTTAGGAGAATTGGTGCGAGGCTTTTTCCGCTTCTACACCTTCGATTTTGACTGGACGACTGAAGTGGTATCACTCTGCAAAGACCCTCTCATCAGGGCCACCACGCGTGCTGAGCTAGACTGGGAAGCTGATCTCAACGTGGATTCCCTCATTCTTTCCTCCCGTACTTTCTACGGGATGAGCATTCTTGACGTATACGAGGAGAACCTCAACCTTGGTAGGCATCTGTCGCCCATCAAGCAGCAATGGGTTCTCACTCAGTTTAGGCAGGCCTTCGACGCTTGTTGCGACATCAAAGATCATGGCGCGTTGCTCCGAGATAAGGTGGACTACGTTCATGAAGAAATTCGTGTGCTGCTAAATCGCTTTCTCGTGGCCAAGGAAGGCAGGGCGACAGTAAAGGAAATTCGAGATCACCTCCTCGCTGAAGGGGGCGATAGGCTGCTGCCTTCCTTTCTGATGCATCATTCACTCAGCGACCTATGGTGCGACGAACAGCTGCAAGCGGCTAAGAGCATGGCACTGTTCAAGGCCGGCCGCGATAAGCTGCCCACTGTTGCCCCATTCATCATCACACAGGAAGCATGGGTGCCAATGTGTGACAGTCGACGTGTGCCTGCAGACGCCGGTACCGAGGAAGACATGCAGGGTAAGATTGTCTTTCTCGCTCATGCCAAGGTGAACTTTGCTAAGCATCCGACGCCGCAAACCAAAGACGAGGAAGATGAAACAAAGAAGGCCATGCGTGCTATCAAAAAGGAGTTTTCCACCACTAAAAGAATCCTGGATGAAGACGTAGCAGCAGCAGCAGTCGGGCTAGTGCTTGACAGCATTCGTGATCCCTTTGGCGACGTGCGGGGTCTTTTCTTCTGTACGCGTGGCGATCGGGTGTTTCTCACCTACGACAGCCGTGCTGCCTTTGACGAGTGTGCCCACCGAATCGCTCTTAAAACGGTTGTGTCGTCTCGCGGCTCCATCCTACGCGCGATTCAAAGGACGAATGGTCATGGCGATGGCAAGGCAGCGCGCGAACAGCTTATCTCTGTCGTAACGCATGATCTGGAAACGAATGGGGTTTTGGTGCGCCATGACTTAGTTGATGCTATTGTTCGCAGTGACATATTCTTCAAAGTAGGCATGCTAAGAGGAAAGGAGTCGATTTGGCCGACTGCGTTCCTTGAGGAATACGCAGGGAAAGATGAAGGGATGACTAATAGGAGGAGCTGCGGGAGGACCGCATGGAAGGCCAAAAACGAAAACAGCAGGTATCAACAGAGGCCCTCGCAGAGAGCGGCAAGTCAGTCACGTTCGACGCGTGATACTAGCAAGAGAACAATTGGACGGTGCGATCAATGTCGACGTAACAATGTAAAGGTTTTTCCTGCCGTACAAGTGAATCTTGATCGTGGTAAGTACTGCTTGTCTTGCTGGGATAAGTACTAACATCCCACTAGATGTAAATGCCCAGATATATGGATTGCTTTATTGACTTGGGTTTTTTTTTCTTTGCAGGATATTACTATGCAATTCTTTTTTGTTGTTATTTGCGCAGGCACATGTCCGATTGTGTGTTGTTATTGCTTCGCTTTTTGCGAGGAGTGCAAAAGGCTTAATCATAGGAAATAGAAGGTGCATAATTCCCTCCTTCATGCACTGTTCCTGCAAGACACACTTTTTCTTATTCCATCCCTCTGTCAGTTTGCTTTGCATCCGTAGTAGTAAAACTGAAAAGGAAAGCACTCTCTTTTTCTTGCATATATTTTCTTTTGCGTATACACACCTACAAAAAAAAAAAAAATCAAGTGCTGGAATATATTTTTATAGATTTATATACTCCAAGCTTTCCTCCAAACGCCATGACAAGCCGCACTATATTGCTGCTTCTCGTGACACTTGTATGCCTACTGACAGTCTCTGCCTCAGCCCTGCACGTCGAGGCAGGCCTTGCAGCACAGTTTGACGACTTCAAGCAGAAATTTGGCAAGACATACAAGAATGCCGAGGAGGAGGCGCACCGCCTACGAGTCTTCAGCATGAATTCCCGCACCGCACTCGCTCTCAACGTCGCCAACCCACATGCCCACTTCGCTCCTAACAAATTTGCTGATTTGACGTATGAGGAGTTTATGAAGCAATATGCTAACGGGGCAGAGTTTTACGCCAAACGCCTCGCGGAGCGCGACCAGAAGATGCACATCATGGGTAAGAAGGACGCCGAGCCCGCAGCACTCAGCATTGATTGGCGCGAGAAGAACGCCGTCACCCACGTGAAGGATCAGGGCCAGTGTGGTTCCTGCTGGGCCTTCTCTGCTATCGGCAGCATCGAAGGTGCCTCCGCTGTGGTCGGCAATGGCCTCACTCCGCTTTCAGAGCAGATGATGGTGTCGTGCGATACCGTGAATGAGGGCTGCAACGGTGGCATCATGGATACCGCCTTCCAGTTTATCATTGACAACAACCATGGCGAGGTCTTCACTGAGGAGAGCTACCCGTACACCTCCGGCACCGGCAACACCGCTCCCTGCAAGTCCGATGGTGTGGTCGGTGCGGTCATCACTGGGTTCCAGTTGATGGAGCAGGATGAGAACTCCATCGCGCAGTACCTCTCTGAACACGGCCCAGTCTCCATTGCTGTTGACGCGTCCACGTGGCAGTTGTACTTTGGCGGTGTTGTGTCGAACTGCTTTTCGCAGCAGCTCAACCACGGCGTCCTCGTTGTGGGTTACGACGACTCCGCCAATCCCCCGTATTGGATCATCAAGAACAGCTGGGGTACTGGATGGGGTGAGAGTGGCTATATCCGTCTGGAGAAGGGCACCAACCAGTGCATGCTGAAGGAGTACGCTGTCGGAGCCATCGTTGCTGGCGGCAGCAGCACAACTCACCGCCCCTCCACGACGACCACTCGTGGACCCTCCCCGACGACCACCCATTCGCCAGCCGGCAACATCTTTGTGCAGAAGAATTGCCTCAACAGCCAGTGCAGCCTCATGTGCCGCAACACCGCCTACGAGACTGGTGTGTGCCTCCCTGTCCAGGGCGGCGGTTCCGCGATCATCACCTGTGGTAACAGCGAGGTGGTGGAAGAAATATATACCTCTTCCGAATGCACTGGTGTCTCCCACATCGCTACTATGCCCCTCAACAAGTGCATGCAGAGCTACCTCGGCTACTTTGAAAACTCCTGCATTACAAGCGTCACCAGTGAGGTCAATGGCAAGGTCCTGGAAAACCTCACCCCGCACCAGCCTGACAACCGCCACCACGATGAGTCCAAGCGCCGCTCTCAGCATCCTCATGGTCATAAGCATGGAAGAAAGCACGGCAACAAGGAGCACCATCGCCATCATCACGGTCATCATGGCCGTCGTTACATGTAAGCCCAAGGAATAGCAAAATGAGCATGCAGATACTAAAATACTCAGGTGACAACGCGCAATATCAATACATTTTATCTTTTTATTTTTCAATATTTTGCTATTGCGTTCGAACATACCCAATATGAGGAAGTGAGCGAGGGGGAAAAAGATAACCGATGCTGTGCAACTTGGAAGTTACAGGAAAAGAAAAACGAAAGCCAATTGTTTAAAGTGGAAAAAGAAAAAGGGGCTTCTCTGTAGGAAGAAAGAAAGCAAAAGGATGTACGAAGCAAACTGTTGTACACAGCTACTCTCATCAAGCAACAAACGCATCCTCTGAACGAAGCAAAACAAACGAAGCGGAGAAAGGATAAAAAAGGCATGCAGCAGATAAAAAAAGAAAAATGCACTTTTTTACATTGGCGAGTGTATTTTATACCTATATTTTTACTTTATTTTTTTGTATGTGTGCCACAGAACACACCCCACTTCCGTTGCTATATGCTGAGAAGAGAAAAAGAATATATATATGTATTGTTGAACGACACGGAACACTCTTATTATTATCACTATTTTTCTTTTTCTTTTTTGCACGCGCATACACCGTATCTCTGAAAACAAAAGTATCAATGCATGACCACAAGGCACTTCCCACACACACACACACACACCCTTGGGGGCATGAAGAGAGTACCCCTTCATAAAACATTCATTTTGGCACAACACCTACTTCTAACAACAAACATCACCACCCTAACATATGCACCCTTTACCACTTCATATCATCTCTTCTGCATAGTCAGCACCTTTTAGAATTAGCGTTTTGAGAAGAAAAAAAAAACATCATTTTGGCAGATAAAGGCACTTTTATCAACTCCGCAACATAGCACCCCTCTCCCACCAGATCACAATGAGTGCATCAATACATTTTAGGGCTTCGCCCTCATAGTCGCTTGACAAACTCGCGAACCCCAAATAAATTAATTAATGGGGTCAGTAACTACAACATATGCACAGAAATTAATTTTCCGTCAGCAGGCCCCCAGCACGTCACAATAATACTCCTCAAATGCAATAAAATTGTCAAAATCCAAGCAAAGTGACCTTCATACTCAAAACGCATGCAATCACTAAACCCAAACAACATACCCGCAAAAGGCAATCACACACCGAAGTCATCATCCCATCCAAAATCACAAATAGCCTCAGCACCTCCACAAAAAGCACCCCACGAACAGCAACCCCAGGTTAGCCACCCGCCACCAAAACACCAACCCTAACCCAAACCACAGCCCCGCCACCAAAACACCAACCCTAACCCAAACCGCAGCCCCGCCACCAAAACACCAACCCTAACCCAAACCGCAGCCCCGCCACCAAAACACCAACCCTAACCCAA
>JASANZ010002151.1:0-55176 GCA_030849805.1 Sergeia podlipaevii
GATGTGGCGGAAGCTGCAGCCCACCGTACACTCTGTAGAGGTTGCGGAGAGTAGCAGCAAGGAAAAGAGTGCAACACCAGCGCCAAGTGGCACTCCGTTTAGTCGACTTGAGGAGCATGAGGAGGCCTTGTATCTAGACCGCAGCACACTCATTGCGTGCCTGCGGCGCGGAGATGGGGTGTCACTTGCAGATGCGCGGCCGCTTTCTGCCTCTGGCATTCGCTGCCTTCCTGCGTTACCCAATGCAGTGGCGGCCTTTGCCCAGCACTTACGCGTTCCTCTTATGCCTAATCAGCAGCAGCAGCATCATCAATCAGGGCAACATACTGATCCCGACCTTGAGTACGTCTTTGCCATCACGGAGCGAGATGGTAATGTGGATCTTGGTCTGTTGATGCTGTCTACGCATCTTGATGCCCTTCTTCAGGAACTGGCGGCGGTACAGCCACAACAGCAAAGGTCAAAAGATGAAACCAGGAACGAAGACACCACTATTGCCTCTGTACCATTACCAGCGGAAGTGACGACTGCTGACGAGCTGGCGGCCCCCGAGGCAAATGCAAACGCGGAAACCATCCACGTTGTAGAGGTTGAAGCAGCAGCTACCTCAGCAGAATCAGTGGAGAAAGAGGAGGCGACAGAAACGTCTCCAGCCCCGGCGCTAGAGTTTCACAAGGACTCGAGCGTTGACACTAGCGCTGAGAGTGATAGTATCAGTACTGCTGCTGTTGAATTGCCACCTACCGGCGTAGAGGACGCCGTCTCACAAGCCTCTGGTCGGGGATTTCTTTCCTCCCCATCTATACATCGGCCAGACATACCACCATCCACTCCAAATGTGACTGTCCCACTCATTGAAGGCAATGCTCAGCCCGTGCTGTATGGACTTTGCGCTGTGGTGTCGAGGCGCGACAGCACAGTTCGCCGGGGCGGTATCACCAAGAGCGTTGCGGTGCTCGGTCCCTCTTTAACTTGGCTGGAGCCCTTCTTCCCTATTCTCGTAGAGGCTGCTCAGTACTGCTGCGATGTGGTCGGCTGTGATGGGCCTGCGATTGCGCAGCAGTCCAAGGCACTGGAGCAGTGCTTCATCTCCATAACGCGGGCGAGCCCTCTCGTGGCGGCCGCACTTACTCGCTCGCCACCGCTCGTTGCGGAAGTACGTCGGTTCTGCACGCTCAGTGAAGCCCAGCGATCTTTTATTCGTCATCGGGACAGCTCTTTTGGGACTGGGCGAGAGCTACACATCCCCATCGCCCCGACCGCGCTGCTGAGCAACACACCTGCGAGCCGCTACAGCGTAGAGACACTCATTGACGTGCTGGGGTGCGCCTTCATGCACTTGGTAGACGCAATTCTGACGGAGCGGCGCATTATGGTGTTGTCGCGTCAAGGAATGCCGACTGATGTGTGTGAGGCGACCCTCGCGCTCGGCAGGATCGGTGAGCTGCTCGATGGTGGCTTCATGGAAAGAAAGGTCTTTCCCTACGCGTCTGTCAACAACGTTGACCACTTTCGCCACGTTCCAGGGTACATTGCTGGCACCCTCAACCCTATCTTTGAGGATCCCAAGATTTGGGGCTGGCACGTGCTCTGCGATCTCGACCGTCGCTGCGTCGTGCGTGCCCCGTCCTTTGATCGATCGCCATTCTCCCTTGTGCCGTCTGGACCATACTCGGGGGCTGGTGGCGGCGGCGGCGGAGGTCTGGGCTCGCTACACCAAGACGCTCCCAACTCCTTTGCTAGTGTCCCCAGCGGCGCTGCTGGTGGCGGCGCGGCCGCAAGTAGTCGCAAGCCACTCTCTCTCGCCGCCAACATCTCCGCTGCTACCGTCACACTCGCAAATGCCGTGGCTGCTGGCGTTGGCGCGACAGAAGCGAGCCAGGAGGCGGAGGCACGTGAGGGGCTCTCCCCGGTTGTGGCGCAGCTCTACAGGGATCTGGCGGCTAGCGCTGCCCATATGCGCATTTTACGTGTTCCAGCGGAAGAGCGGACGAGGCGACTACTGCTGACGCTTGAAGAAAGACTGCACACACTCGTGATGGTTGGTCTTGCCACTTCGCTCTCTGCTGCTTCTGCGTTGTCGTCGTCGGCCGCTTCCGCTGCTATGGGTGCCAGCGAAAGTGGAGAGACGCCTTCGACGCCACCTCTCGTAGTGCCTGTGCCAACTGCCCTTAGCGCAGATTTTAACTGTGCCGCAACGCTGGCCACATGGAGTCGGGTGCAGACCACTTCACTTTTGGCGCACATGCCAGAGCGCGTCCTGCATCCGTCGGAGGGCTTGACGATGCCACTACTCTGCGCTGCCTTGCGCCGCTGCGTACGAGACACGGACGTCTTTGGCATACACCGCACGCTCCAAGGACTGCTAAAGGTTGTGCATACTGAGGAAGAAGTGCTGCTGTTGCTAAGGCGCATGCCAGTGGCAGTCGGCGGTTTGGACCCGGTGGGGATGCAGTTGACGCACTCTTCACTGGCGGTGCGGCGGGCGGCTGCGGAGCTTCTAAGTAGGATAGAGGCGGTGCCAGATGGAAAGGCTTCTGTGTCTGCGATGAATAGTTTCTTTGTGCTTATTTACGAAGATGTGTCGAAGAGGCTGTTGACTATGGCGAACAAGTAGAAGGGGAAGAGAGTGGAGAAGACTGAGAGAGGCGATGGAGAACGTTTGAACCCTCGGTACTCTATTGGCACTCTTTTCTCTCTTTTTCTTTCGTTCAATTTTATCACTTGCTAGAGAGCAGCCAATACATTTTCCTTTTTTTTTTGATGTTGTTGTTGCGTGCATATTTGACGAATTTGAAATGATTGTTAAATATCAACTGAAAAATAGCGAAGAATTGCTCACTTGCGCAAACAGATGCCTGTTCTCTAAAATATGCAAGTTTCTTCTTTGAAGGAAACAATTTTATTATTACATATATTTTTCCATTTCAGTTGCATGGCAAACCAACTTTTTTTCTGTACTCGCTGCAACTCTTGACTCAATATCTATCTATCTATCTATATGTATATATATACTTACACAACTCTCCGCTGTATCTTTTTCGAACAATGACACTGTAGATGTGGATTGATATACGCATAGATACATCATTCAAAGTGATACGTCACCTTTCTGCGTTAGAGATATAAAGGAGTTAGAGTTTCTTAAGTTCTTATCCTATATCATTACAGCTTTTTTATAAGTACCGTATAGATATATATCTATTTTGCAAGTATTGAAGATATTTATACACCGACTATTTCTTTATTTATATAATATACAAGAAAAGTGAGCAATCCTCGTTTTCGTGCATTGTTACACAGATATATACAACTTTTGGGCACCTCAACCAAAAAGAAGGTACTCAGTTTCATTTTCTTTTCTTGTTTGTCTATATTGGTGGCAGGTTTAGATGGAAACCGCCGGGGATCGGCTGGTACACCAGCTTTGCGGGATGTCTGAACAGGCATTAGCAATGGCGGCGAGCTTCAAGGTGATCACTACTTGCCTTCAAGAAATTGTTAGCGCCTGCCCCGATGCTTCGGCCTCGGCTGCAGCAAACAGCCTGCTTTCTTTCAGCGCTTCCTTGTCTAGCACGATGGATGGTGCGTCGCGCAGTCTGCATGAGTGTATGTGCGACCTCCAATCGATGTCAGAGGCGATGCTACCGGTCATGGCCTCCAACCCCGAGGCAGCCCCAGCGCTCACCATTAATCTCTATAGTAGCTTTGCGCGGCAGCTGAGGGACTACTACAGCGAGCTGCGCACTGCCTTCGCAGTACAGGGGGAGGCTTTTGAAAAAGGGAAGGCAGCGTTGTCTAAAGACGCTCACATGTTACGGTCTGCCTCGCACCAGGCATCCACCAATGATGCGGGGTCGCCAAGCGCACTTCGGTTGCTTTCCTCGTCGACGACTATGCAGAACGCAGAGCGGCAAGCTTCACATTCTATCGCGTCGGGCACTACGGAAGTGGAGCTGAATTCTAATAGTGGTAGCAAGTACGGTAGCGCGGCCACAGCAGTTGGGAGGAAGAAGAGTGAACAGCAAGAAAAGAAAACGGACACTCTCAAGGAAAAGAGAGCGAACAACAACTTGAAAGTTGATACAAGTGACAACGCAAAGACGTCTGAACACATTTCGTTTTCTAGTGATCCTCTTTCTGGTGTCCCCCCAGGCGGCCCTAATCAAGTTGAGCTTGAGGGGATATTCGCCGCCGCTGAGGCGGGTTCTCCTTTGCGTACCCCAGCGACCCGCACGCTGAGCAGGGCCACTACTACCACTGCAGTTTTCCCTTCTTCAGCAGTGCTGCACCCGGAGCTGGAGCCCACTCCACTTCATGTCACCGGCACCATTGAGGAGGCTCTCGGTGAACTTGTTCTGGCCACGAGACCGAATGCCTTCTCAAGCGTTGAACTCATCACACGTCGCGCACCACTCACCTCTTACTATGTTAGCCTTGTGCGTCCTGGTAGCTTGGCGCACTTTATCTCACGCAACTATATCAACGCCGACGAGGATGCGCAGGCGGATCTCTTGTGCGACGTGCTAGACACCGACTGCGTGGAGGAGGAGCCTTTCGCTTCTGTGAACGGCGAGGTTAGAGTCACGGAGGCTCAGGAGGCCGAAGGCGGAGATCTTTCCCACTTGCCGTGCTGTGCTTGGCGCCTCACTAGCAGCGAGGACCACACTCGCAACCTCTACACGGCGTATCTGCTTGCTGAAGTGCCAAGGTCTCTTGCAGCAACCTCTGATACATCTTCTTCACTGTCGTTAAAGCCTCTCGCTGCCTTCATACACGACTCCTTCACTACAGCAACAGGGCACCGCGAGGAGGTTCTACACGTTGTGCGCGTAGTTGACAAAGCACCGCAGTTTGCGTTTGTGTCGGTGTACGTTCACTCCCCATCGCGAAGTGGTATGGAGAAGTGCGCTACAATGATGAGCTTCACGCGGAGCATGTGCGCGCGTGATGGCTTCATGGAAGTTCCCGAGGCGGAAGTCGTAGGCGTTGTTCAAATCAGCCAGGAGGAAAGTAGCCGCCACCAGAACGATCGTCACGTGACCCTTACAAGCCCCGGTACGAAATCCTTGGGCCCTTTTAATCCTAATGTTGAGCTAGCCGATCTTAGTGGACAGACCCCAGAAGGCGGCTATCTCTCTCCGCCACTCTCATTAGGGGACGTGGCTAAAGGCGCTGTGCGTGGTGGCATTGGTGTTCTCAAGGCTCCTTTCAACGCAGGCCGCGCTGCCGCTGAGGCTATAATGGATGTGACGGGCATGAATGGCGCTGTGCGCAATAGCGCCGAGCAAGCGTTCCGTCGTGCGTTCCCAGATCTTGCGGACGAAGAAGTGACGGAGTTTTTTCTTGCCTCCTGGCAGGATGGGAGTAGCGCGCGTCAGGGGTATCTCTACGTGATGGCGCAGGTCGTGTGCTTCTGCGGAGGCGGTGGTTCATTCGTGCTGGAGTACGATGAGGTTAAGGATATTCAAAAGGCGAAGGTGGCGAAGGTGTTTGACACGGCGATTGATATGTCTACCCACGTTGGAGAGCACTTCGTCGTGGGCAACTTGGTGCAGCGTGATCAGGTGTTTAGTCTGCTTATGCAATACTGGCTAAAGCAATAATTCCCTCCCCTTCTCCTTTTCTCTTGCGCTCGTATTTAGTACACCTTGTGTTTACCACCGGGCAACTATTTTTCTTCTTCTTTACACTGTATGTTTTTTTTCGTTGTTATTCAGTAATATATATATATATATATATAGTTATTATTCGTCGTTTCCCAATATACATGTTTTTTTTTACACCCTTTTTTAAAGTCAGATTTCTTTTTCTTGTGAATCGTTTATGATGTGTTGATCCACAATGTATTTTCTATGCCTATACCTTGTACTAGTGGCTTGGGATGATAGATAAGACAAGGATGTATTATAGGTTGCACTGCACAGCTACACAACAGCCCCTTTCTTCTTTATCTATTTATTTATTTATTAATTTATTGGACGGATTGCGCGCTTTGTGACTTGCCTGTGCCGGATTTTTTTCCTTTTCTTTTTCTTTCAAAGAGAAAGGATGAGCACTACTTAAATGAGATGAAAGAGGAATGCATTCTTTTTATACACATAAATCGTACGCAGCACTATTTCTCAGTTTATTTTTTTTTATTGCGATTTGGGACTTTGCTCAATGTTTTTGTTGTTCTTAAACTTTTTTTTAGTTGTGTTTTATTACTGTGCGCACCTGTTGTTGTGATCTGCGGGCCCTTTTTTTTTTGCTTCTTGCTTGGTGGAGAGAACAATGAAGGAACGGTACAGACAAAAAGAGAAGAACTCAGGAGAGAAACAAGGAAAACATGGGAGTGAAGGCAACTTGTGTTAGTTTGTGTCGCCTGCCTATCTAATTGATTCTTTAGGTTCGATTACTTGGATGACCTTTTTTTTCTGCGGCTCTTTTTCCCTTCCTTTTCCCCTTTTTTTTTTTAAAAAAAAAAGTTCAATAGAGAGAGTGCACAATGATGTTGTCCTACTACATTAGCTTTATTTCTCAGTGATGTTTAGCACTGAGTTCTGTTCTATATATATATATTTTTTTTGAATGCTTTTCTTTTTTTTCTTTTCTTCTTCCTCTTTGATTTCTATCAAAGGAATTAATGCATGCTCTTTTCTTTCTTGTACTTTTTTTTTCTTTTTTCTTCTCATCTCAGTGCACTGGTAAGGTGCTTTTTTTCTTTTCAAGGGAAAGATATAGTGTGGATTTTTTTTTTCTGCTTTATTTGCCTTTATTTTTTTTTAGCAAGCGAGAAAGGAGTGGCAGTTTCCTGCGAATTCCTCTTGCTCCTTGCAGGCACTATAAAAGAGAAAACTCCAACATACATATATTGATTCACATCTCTTCTTTTTTTTTTTTTACACGCTTGCATAGGTGACGCCACTGCTATTTATATATCAATAGGCTTTACTGCCAGGCGCTTTTCTCAACACACTTTTTTTTTTTTTTTTTTAAGAACAACAAAAAGTAAAAGAACATTTCAAAATTACAAATTGCTTGCGTTAGAAGTAGTTTCTCATTGCGTATCTAGCATTTTTTCTCACATACATTGACGTAAAAGAAAAGAAAAAAAAGATACCATTGTGCATCGATAGGAGCATACGAGCAAGGTAACACTATTTGCGTACAAACGTACACGTACATACAGAGTTACGCAGGTTGATTTCCATTTGTTAATTTTTTTTATTTTATTTTTAGCTCTGCGAGCAGTTCTGCATGTTGGCAATATATACAATTTAGTTTTCCTGTCGCATTTTTATTTTTTATTTTACCTTTGTCTCTTCTGTTTAGCTTAGTCTCCATTTCAGCGGGGCGTTGCCAGCGCTGTGTAAAAGATACCTGTGGATCACATACTTCATAATATATTCCATCACTATGTCAGACCACTTTATCTTTGCACGACCGGTTGCCATCACTGAAGAGCGTCTGCGCGAGGCAGCAGCGAAGCTGGCAAAGCAGAGGGCCATGAAGGAAGCGCTAGATCGCCAGATTATGGAAACAGAACGACAGCGGGCAGAGGCACGGGGGCTACGGGAAGGTGGAGAAAGAGGTTCTTCACCCGCTGCGGTGACCTCTAGCAATGCGCGCAGGCGTAGCTCTCCTCGGCCTTATCACCAACAAGAGCCCGCTTCGCCGTCACTAAAGGCACACATGAAAGTTCCTGTGTCAGCGCCAGTGCAGATGGCGCCGGGCCAGTCTCCTGTGACACCTCTTACCCCCGCAAACTCTCACTTAGAGCCAGCACGGTACACCTTTACGTTCGAGGAGGGATTTGGCAAGTTTATTCGAGCAGGGAGCGGCAATGCAGAGGTATCATCACCACCGCAGCTACAGCAGAAGGCAGAGGTAAGAGGTAAGTTAGGCAGTCCACGCCCCAACGGGGCCGTTATTGGTGGAGATGGGAACGCTTTAGCTCCGGTGAAGGGGGCACTGGGTGCTCGTCGAGGGCGATCAGGCGCACGGAGAGAAGTCGTTGCCAGGAATGGTATAATGCCTACAATGTCGCCACAGCCACAGCGGAATATCCTCGGCTCGCCTGGCACTGAGGGTGGCATCTACGAAACCAATTCTCTCCCGGTCGACCTTGCAGGCATCCTTGGCGGGCGGCGTGCCCCGGCACGTCCCAGTGGTCGTGACAGTTCGAGAACGCCAACCACTGCGGGAGAGAAGTATGATGCTCAGTCCCTCCCGGTCGACTTGATCTATCAGATAAGCGCCAGTAAGGATGCGCACTCGCTGTGGCAGAATAACAAAAATAATTATAGTGGTGCCAATAATGTTAGCGGCGGCGGAGGAGGCGGCAGAGGCACTGCAGCCCCCAGCATGGGAGCGGTACCGCCGCTTCGAAAGATTTCGGAGACCTATAGTACAGGTGCCGGAGTCACAAGCCCCATTTCACTTGCATCCGCAATATCGGGAGAGGACGTGTACAATCATGACTGCCTACCTAGAGATTTCAATCTACAGGAGGAACTGCGCCGTGTGCAGGAGCTTGCGTCTGGTCATAGTCCACGCTCTCCAATTGGCACACCTCGGCGACTACTCTCACCGCGCGGGGGCAAAGGCCCGGTAGGAAGCAAGCAGCAGCATCAACAAAAAGGCGCCTCTCCACGTGGCAGCGCACCGCGTCCTGCTGGGAATGTACTTCCACCTTTAGAGAGGGTGCGCCGTGTTTCTGACAGCCCTTCAGTGGCAGTAGTTGAGCTTTCTTTCAACTCAGCTGGCGAGCACGAGGAGTTGACGCCTGGGCGAGCACCGCCCCGTGTTGCAGCGGGAGCTAGGGCCCAGTCTCAACAAAGAGCTGGTGTTGGCAAGGATGGACGTCCCGTACAGGGCGGTCAGCAGAGGCAGTCAGCTGTGCAGCAACCAGGCCAGCGCGCCGCTTCTCGTCAGCCGCAACCTCGTCAGCCTGGAGGCAATACAGCTGCTGTGGAGAGACTTCAGAAAAAGTTGGTAACACGCGAGGTGCAGATGAAGCGCATGCTGGAGAAGGAGAAGGGTTGGGAGGAACAAGTAAAGCAGCTCAAGGTGGAGCTTCGCAACGCTCGCAAGAAGGAGCGAGATCTTGCCAAGCTTCCAGTTGACCCCCACGCGGCGGCGTTGGCACCGCCCAAGCGTGCAGAGACCGCGCCGGACCAACCAAAGCTCGCTCATCAGAACAGCAAGAAACCCCACCTTCAGCCTCTTCCAGGTCGCAAGCCAGACTTCTCAAAGGCGCGCATTTTCACCGCAGACAACTTTCGCCCGATCACTGCGCCTGACTTTCCCGAGACAACCTACACCCAGGATGTGTTTGCCTCAGCCAACGTAGACGACAATGTGGGCGACGATTCACTACAACTTGCGTCGCTCAAGACACGTCAAACAGCCCTCGGACTGCATCAGGAGGCGGCCAACGAACCTGTGCCGATTGAGTACGAACACTTGATGCAGTTTGCTGAAGCTCAGATTATTTCAAGACAGCAGGCGGACAAGCTGTGGCTGTTCTTTCTTGCTCGTGGCGGCGACACGGCAGAGGCTTTCGACCAGGGCGACACGGAGGCATCGATTGTTATTGAGGAAGTACCAAGTCTTCAACAAGAACAGCAGAAGCAGAAAAAGAAGAAGGGGAGTGCGCGCCACAAGTCTACGGAAAAGCCAATGTCTTCGCCGACGTCTCCTCAAACGGTATCTGCACATCATCGCGAGTATGGGCAAGAGGAGTCGTTTACCAGTGAAGCTGATTATGCCTACGAAGAGGACTACTCCGGTATGTTTGAAAACTCCGCTGCTGTCCTCATCACGGAGAGTATTGGTGGGAGCGGCGGTGCTACTAGGAATCCAGCACACCCTTATCATTGCGCTCAGCAGCTTCAACTTGTGGCGCCAATAGGATCTGGCGCTATATACTTCCAAGGAAAGGGAGAGGAGGAGGATGCGGACTACATGTATGATCAACAGCCTCATACCCCAGTGCTGGCACCTGCACTGCGCCGCAAGATCAGCCGCTACGCAGAGGGCCTGCAAGTTGCATTAGATGTAGGGAGGAATGCGGCTCCAGCGGCATTGGACGGAAAGAAAGAACAGCGCAGCGATCGCTCTGGGGATCACACCTCTCAACCTTCGCGTTCACCATCTGTGGGCCGCAGCCCCAGGCGCTTCGGTGATGAGGAACAAACGGTCTCATCCTCTCGCAGCAGCCACCTGAGCACGGGGCCGGCAGCGCCATCAGAGGACCAACTCATGCTGCTTCGCAAGCGACACAATCTGAACAGCAACAATGTTCCTCCCTAGGGAAGAGAAGCACATGATACCGGTTGCAGCGAAGCCAGTATAAAAGGGCGGAAAGAAACGGCTGGTTGAAAACTAAAAAAGAAACTCCCCCTGTTCTTTGGCGTGCACGCTCTCTGCAATACTTGTTGTTGTTATGTGCGGGGAGATGCTGAATTTAGCATACTTGTGCTGATGATGAGTGTATTTGCTAGCTTGAAGTCTATGTGCGTGTGATTGTGAGCATTTTGGTGATAGCGGGCAACAGTTGCTGAGATTTCTGTTGCTTAGTCATGATAGTCCCCCTCCTTTTTTTTTTCTTTTCACTTCTGTTCTGATTTTATGTGTTTACTTCAGCTGCGCATCGATGTATGCTGCTGTGGAATATATAATTGGATTTTGATTGCTTTGTATGCTTAAAACATTTTTTTTCCCTCTTTTTCTTTTGCGCTATGCTTAATGCTTTTTTTTTTTTTGCTGTTACTGCGATAACTAGTTACTTACTCTTCTTATATATATGTATGTATATATGTATATGCGTATATAGAAGTACTGTGGTGCTGCTTCAAAACAAAACAAAAACTTTCTGTGCTAAAATGCGGGTATCCACATACTGTGGAACTTGGGGGTACTTCTTTGCCCAGCGCAACGTACACACAATCATATATATACATCTACACACATTTCATTTTGATGAAGTGTCTGTGAGTACGTTACGGATACAGACAGAGACATTCATGCATGGGCGTATATGGGGGAAGTGAGAGAGAGAGAGAAAAAAAAGAAGGAATGTCTTTTTTTTTGGTTACGTGAAGGTACAACTGTGTCCCAGATTGAAGTTGTCGATATGACAGAGAGGGGATTGTATCATGCATAGCTACACTTGCTCCTTCTTTTTTTTTTACTTTTTTTTTTTCACTTGACCACATCGTTGTTGTTTTCTTATTATTTCTTTATTTGTTTTGTCAACTTTTTTTTTTTGCAAATGCCGTCTGTGACAAATTCATTAAAACAAGAACAAAAAACTGTTTTCCACACTTTTTTTTTTTTATACTGGACAATGAGTGACCCACTCAATCGAAGCATTTTTCCTTTTATTTAATCATTCCTTTTGTTTTCCTTTTCCTTTTACTTTTGTGATCTCTTCATACGACGATGCCAGTGAAGCTATCCTATACATTCTAGAGATTTTTATAGTATCTTCATATTTATATATTGTTGCCGTTGCAGCTGCTTGTTTTTGTTGAAGCTACGCAGTAGCTGAGCTCTCTCTCTGCTTCATTTTCATTTTCATTTCAGAGAGAGAGAGAGGAAGAGAGGGTTTACACGTTTCATCTAGTATCTGAAGAGAGAGAGTGTGAGACTCTCATGTCTGTGCGACAACGTAGACGAGCTGCTGAGTTGCCACCGGAGGATAGTGTGCTCTCTGTTGTTAACCGCAACACTCGCCGAATTGATCTTAGCCAACAGAAAAATGCAGTGACTACTGACGTGCTGGAGGGGCTCCGTGACGTTCTTTATCTCAATGACTTTTACACCCAGCTCTCTCTTTCCAACAATGTCATCAGAGACGATACCTTGGCGATGGTGTGTGCGTTGCTCAAGGAAAAGACTTACATTGAAATTCTCGAGCTGCAGAACTGCAGCCTTGGCAATAAGGACTTTACGTTTTACTTGGTTCCAGCCATACTCTCCCGACACACAGTGAGGAAGATGGATATCAGCAACAATAAAGCGCTTGATGATTCCAGCGCTGACGCTATGTGCCGCCTTATAAAGGACGGAGATCTCGTGGAGCTACATCTTCTCGGCACGTCTTTGACCCATCGCGGTGGTACGAAAATTGTGGAGGCGATGAGCGGGAACGGCTCACTTGAGGTGTGCGAGCTGCCCTTTACCGTTGGTTTTGGTATTATCGAACAAGCGAAGCTCTTTCTAGAACGTAATCAGTTACACTGCGCCATGGTGCGCGACGAACAGCTGCGGCAGACGGAGCTGGAGGAGATGGTTGAAGTGGCGGATGGTGTGGAGCGTAACACTCTCTTGAAGCGTGTGCTTGCATCTCCACTCGCCCACATGAGCGACGGTTCTCCTCTTGGTACAAACAAGACACAGGCGGCGAAGACAGCAAGCGAAGGAGGTGGCAGGTGGGGTGTTGAGCACAGTATACACAACGCGAAGAACGTGGGTCTGACCCCTGGGATCGCCAAACAAGAGCAGTTCAATCTTGCGCGGTACAAGATGGATCGAGGCCGCAAGAATGCACTGAAAGAAGGACGCTATATTGCGCCCTCACGCGCGGTGTCATCCCGCACTCTCAGCGGTGCCAGCTCCGTGCCCTCGCTCACAGAGTACTCTCGCATCTATGGTCGTCAGTCCACGTTATCTGGTCATCTGCCACCGATTCGCGGAGGAGGAGAAGGTGGTGTTGGTGGTGATGGAGATAGCATCAGCGGCTGCAGCCGAAGTGGTGGCGTGACGTTGGACAGAGCGGTACCTGCCTTGCGGGAGAGCATGCTGTGTTGTTCGCCTGCAGGCGCACTGATGCTCCTACCTAGCGCCACCCCGCGTCACCGTCAGGAGTATCAATACAGATCCAATAATATGCTCGGCTCCTTGGAGAGCGTTTCTTTGAAGGATTGGACAGATCCTGCTGTTAGGAAGGCACTAACGCAGCTTCACCTGCTTAGTGAGCGGAGCCAGCTGCGTGATGAATATCGTGCGCATGCTCGTCGCCAACTCAGAGAGAAGCGGGGCCTTCCCACCGACTGATGAGTGTTCATTGAATTCATTTTTTTTCTCTTATTTTGCCTATGCATGTGAGCATATATATGTTTGAACGCTCAACTAAAAAAAAATGCTTGCTCAGGACATCTGCTGCTGAATTGCGTACGATTCTCTTCTTTTCTTTTCTGTCTATGTGCCTGCCTGTCTGCGCACATGTGTGTGTGTGTGTCTGCGGAGGATTATGGAAAAGCTGGTTGCATTATGTAAAATATGAAGGAGAATAATGGCTATGTAAAAGTACGTTTGCTGTAAAACTGTTTTTTGGCATTTTTTTTTTCTAAGTTTCTGTTCTTTTTTTTTTTTTACGTTTGCACGATTTTTTAAAGCCTTTTATTTTAAGTTGCTAACCAACTTCTCTGTACACTACAATTTTTTTTTTTTGAACGGGTGTTGCTTCACTCTTTGAAAGCGCTTTAACATTACCAATAAAAAGGGGAAAAAAATATCAGCGTGCTTTGTCAAGCCACTATACGTTCTCTTTGCATTTACAAGATGTGTCTTGCGGTACAAAGGCTTATCTTCTCTTGTTTATTCTTGATGTGATCTCTCGCACATGCATATACACGCGCTCTACTATTTTTTTTTTGCTCCTTTTATCTCTTGCATTTTTTTATTTTTTCATAGCAGAACACAGAAGTTTAAGTTTTTCTTTTTCACTACATATCCATTTACATTTGCGTTCTGGATGGAGCACTTTTATCGTGCTTTGCATAGCTTCAAAGCGGAAGAGATTGTGGAGCTTAGCGTTAACAAGGGAGAGTTGCTGCGCGCCGTTGATGACGTCGTACAAGACGGATGGATCAAGGTAGAAGTGGTGGACGACAAGGATCGTCGCGGCTTTGTGCCTCTCTCTTACCTCCAGCGTGAGGGTGAGGGAACTAGCCCTACAAGGGCATCCTCTCAGCAGCAACAGCGGCAGCAATCACTGTCACAGCGTCAACACTATAGTGTAGAGCGAAGACGCAGCGAGAGTGGCCACAGCTCACCTGGACGGCCGTCGGGTGCTCAGAGCACGAGCCCGTACCAGCAGCCGCGCTCGCCTCGTTCTTTTTCTTCAGCAGCACAACAGTACGGCGATTCTATTGCCCGTCATGACTCTCCAAAACAACGGCAACAGCGCACACCGCGAACATCCCCGTATAAGGGCACTAGTGCGGGCTCCAGTGGTGGCTCTCCACAAGGCCGCCTAACCGTTACGGAGGACCCACAGTATGGAAGTCGCAGCTCGCCCATGCCGTCGGCCTCTGGCGGTGCTGAAGCTGCACGTCCTTTGACACCAGCACAGGCGGCAAGCGGCCCAGTCAGTCGCGATCTTCTCTCCAATCCAAATAGCGTTGTCGACACTTTCATGAAGAATGAGATCTACTTTAAGCAACTGATGCGCCAGCGGTCGGACGCGTTGTCGGTGATGCAAACAGAGCTTGAGGAGGCGATGACAGAGGTGGCCGCGTGCAAGGATAAGCAGGTTGCACTCAGCCGTAAGCTTCGTGACTTGGATCAAGTCGTGGACCACGAGCGCCGCAGGTCGGCAGAGCGTGTGGAGGAGGAAAAGGCGTTTGTTGCCCAGATCGCTCGTATGTAATGGTGGTCTGGTGACTGCACCTTCTCCCAAATAGAGGCACGCTTCTCTTGAAAAGTGAAAAATGAAAAATGATGGTATCGGCTAGATCGGTATCCTTTAGACAGTTCCACAAAGGTTCTATGTGGGATATATATATACATACATTGCTTGTTTGAGTGAGCGAGTGTGTGTGTTTGTGAGAACGGGCATGCTTGACTGAGTTCAATTTTTAGAGTAGATAGATGCTGCGCGCACGTATAGCAGTGCTTGCTGTTTGCCGATCTTTCGTGTGTACTTGATTTGGCTACTGACATGCTATGTGTATTGTGTCTTGCCGCTATTATCATCATTCATTTATTTGCTGATTATTACTTTTTTTTGTTTGTTTATTTATATATTAATTTTATTGCTTTTTTTTTTTTTAGAGCAACTGTATAGACCTTAGATCGATGAAAACAACAATAATAAAAAAAGATTTTTTTTTTTAAATGCAGGCGTGAGAGAGAAGTATATATATTTACTGGAAATGAATTTCTGCTTTCTAAGAGTTGAATGACTCCTTCTTATTTTTTTTTTTTGAATAAAACATCTTCTGTTATCTCTTCTTTTGTCTCTTGTATTCTTAGAAAGTTGCGTTTTGTTGTTTCCGCAGCGCCGAATTATCGGTATTTATTGAATCAAAAGTATTGTCTCCACTCCACATAACAAGATCTTTTTCTTCTTGCAGGTAAGCAGTGTCACAACCTATTTTGTTGCTGCCAAGCTTTTGCACTGTTTGGCGCCAATTTGCGAGTTGTTGGTTATTAAATCTGCGGCAGATATATACACTGCATAAACTCCTTGCTGAAAGATCCCCGCACGTACATTTTTGAATTAAAAGGGATCCTTATATATAAAATTGAGTGCGATGTTTCGGTCACCTACGCTATTTTTGCTCATTATAGCAGTAGTGAGCTTTTTGCTCATCTGCAGTTGCACTCTAGCAGACGCAGACACGGTAATCACTCCTTTGTGTGCTGAGGTGCGCGGATTTGCTGGGGAGTACAATGACCATCTTGTGATTCCTGTTACAGAGGCAGTCACATCTGACTCCCCTATCATTCTCGCTGCACACGCTTTCCCAGATTTTCTGGACGAGACGGTACAGAGGTGGTTAGAGATTACCGCTGACTACAGCGTCGAAGCAGGAGCAAAGAGTACCTTATCGGGCCAGAACGGTGTCTTGAAACTCTCTAGTGTAGCGGCAAACACAAACATCGAGGTACGTATTAAGCGCTTGCGTGTTGATGGTCCGGCTCCCTTTAGGTTCTTCAGCTTTCGCGCCAACAAGCCCACATGTTTCATTGACGTGAGCCCTCAGAATTGTTTTATCGCTCCAGTTCCGTCGGGTGGCATGACGGTGTACTTCAAGACCACTCCTACATCTGGGTACACTTCTGCAAAGGTGAACATTGTAGACGACGGCGAGAAGACCGCTGGCACCATTTTTGTTCTCTCTCGGGACAGACAGTCCTGGGAGGAACACAGCGATGGTGCCGTCATCGCGAACGTGCCAATTGTTGAGTTCACGTACACATCCCCAAGCGGCAGTGCGCCGGCGTACCACCTTCTCCATGTGGGCATCACCTGGGGCACAGAAGATCATTCCAGCACGCCCACAGGGAAGAAGGGGGCTGAGAGTTCCACTCCAGGTCCAGTGCCTACCAGCAGCACCAGTCCCACAGCCGCGCCACACAAGGCGAAGTCTGGCTGGTCCGGTTTATCTGTGTTTTTAGTTATTCTTTGTCTTGCTGCTGTGACGTACATGGCGGTGGGATCGTATTACAACTACACCACACTCGGCATGACCGAGTTTCCTGATATGATTCCGCATATTGCCATCTTTATTGGTTGCGGTCGGTTTCTGCAGCTGTGCTTTGCACGTTGCATGCGTAGAAGTGGCAGCCACGTTGAGTATGACTCTATCAATGGAGATGACAACCCATACAGGACGTAAAGTAAAGAAGGAGGAGGAGAATGAAGGAAGAAAAGAAAGAAAGAGAAAAAAAAAAAAGGAAATGCGTAAAGCAGTCAATGTGCTCGACGTACTACAGCGCATTATGAAAAAGGCAAAAAAAGTGCATAAAGCGAAATACGTGGTGTGCTGAGAGGTATCATTTAGTTGAGTGTCGACTAGTTTTTCTTTTGTGACGTATTATCGTTCTCTGTGTATCTTTGGTAGTAGTAGTACAAGTTTTCATTTTTTTTTTTTTTTTACCAATTGCGGAAATGCCGTGCCTTTCTTGCTTCTCAAGGGGCACTCAGTGTCTTTATACATTTTGGAAGAGCGTCCTTTTTGAAATTCGTCTGCTTTCGTGCTTTTGCTTTTCCGTACCATTTTTTTTTTTTTTTTTGCGCGCTATTTGAAGTAATTTTATATACAGTGTTTGCTGTAAGTAGACGGTTTTATTTCGTATTTTTGTTTCTGTATATTTTCTCAGAAAATAGATCGCACATACACCCACCCTTCACTTAAGTTGTTAATATATCTTTTGATGAGGTGTGCAGGGATTCTTGTAGCCTCACGTGGGAGCAGCACCAGTAGCACTGCTGCTTTTCTTGAGCAGCGCCGGTACATCACTCGTCTCTACACTTCATATTTTGCCGGAAGGCTGTACCCAACCCAGATGGTTCTCCCGAAGGCAAGGCTGCCTGTTGGTGTGACCGCTACTAGTGCACGCTCCGGTGCCAAGAACGCTTCAGCAGCGACAAGGGAAGGCGCAGCGGGAAGTGCGGCGAACGCAGAGACGGAGGGGGTATCGTGGAAGCAGGTGGACAACACTGATCTTGTGCATACTAACATGCAGCGCGCTGGTAGAGAACTCACAGAACAAGTGCCTGCTCGCCCTTACGTTCCCCTGGAAGAAGTGGCGAAGATCGAATTGCAAGGCGACTACTTGTCTGAAGGCGGCCTGCACCAAGAGGCGCTTGAGCACTATGGCGTGGTTGCCAAGGCGTATGATATTGCTTACCCTGAGAGCCACTCGCAGCGTGTTGGGATCCGCATTAAGCTTGCGGGAGCGTTACGACGAACAGGGCGGCTTGAGAGCAGCAAGGCGATTGTAGAGGTGGCACTTACAATGCTGGATGCTTCTCAAGCCCCGTCACTGGAGCTGCTTGTTGAGGCTCTGCTTGAGCTAGGCCTGTCAAAGGAGACACTTGATGAGACAGACGCTGGTGCGGTGTGGGAGGAGGCTCTCGCAGTGGTGGAACAATACCACAACTTTGGTGACTCCCACCGCATGTTGCGACTTTTACCGCGCCTAAGCCGCAGATTCAATCTCAACTATGAGGAGAAGTTCCTATACTACTCACCCTTCGACTATGATCGTGTTTTTGCTATTGTGGACCAATGCCTTGAGCATGCTGAGCAGTTCTACCGCACCAAATGCGACTCTGAAGGAGTTATTCGTGTTCTTCAGCACCGCAAGGAGCTGATAGACCGCAAGTTCTTCAATATGCGCGATTTTGCAGGACGCATTCATACAATGCGTGGCCACTGGATGCGTCGGGCCAACGTGCTCACCAATGCGCCGACCCCCGAGGAGTTGCTCCGCTACTCTCCAACTGTGCATCAGGTGCATCGCGACTTCAAGTATGAGCTCAACGCCCCAATTGGCCGCGAGAAGGAGGTGCAGCAGGGCGTGAACCGTGTGGTCCAGGATATGGGTAATCCGTATCGTCGCCGTGGCGTCCAGTCGCAGCGCATGATGCGGGATGCGGACTATAACTTTGCTCGTTACACACGCGCGAGGGAGTTTAGCGATTAGTGTTTGCTCACTATTTTTTTTTCTTCTTCTTTTTTGTTCTGTGGTTATGTCGCGCCTGCGTGCAAGTGCGATGTTTGAGTGGACCGAGAGGGCGGAAGAGAAAGAAAGAGAGAGAAGAAAAAAGTGAGATGTGATTGTTATGATGGCGTGCTGAGTGGATGATTGCGTGTTCTTTAAAGAGGAGCGTTTTTTCATTTCAGGTTGGATGAGAATCACATATAAACAAAAAAAATATTACCACACAAAAAAGAAGATACCACAGAAAAGAAGAGGGAGCAATCATTAATGCTTTCTTCCTTTTTTATTTTCTTTTGATAAAATAAGGCCGTGAAATCATATATTTTGTGTTTTTTTGCCATCGATTGTTTGTGAAAAGCAAAATCATATACAGGGCCTTGATCATTCCAATAGCTGTTCAGTTGAGGAAAAATACATTTTTTTTTTTGCCTTCTCGATATTATGCAAGCAAACATTAGAAAAACAAGGCGATAACAACAACAAATATAAACGTAAAGCAAAGGAAGACACACGCACCTGTGCTCACATAGATTGTGGATACTCACGCGCCAGCAATATACATACATCTATATACATACCCTAGTGAGCGCAGGTCAATGTCATCCAGTATTGCAAACGCGCCCCCAAACTATCTGCGGCTGAAGCGCTACAATCGCACTATCTTTTTGCACTGTGATTTTCAGCAGGACACTGTGCAGTTCATTAAGGAGCGCATTGAAAAGCTGACCAGCCGTACCTTCTACACAATCCGTCTCTATCTGGGTAAACAGAACTTGGATGACTTTTCTACGCTGCTCAACTGCGGTATTGAACAGGATGGCACTGAGCTGGTAATTGTTTTTTCAAAAGGCAAGAACGTGGATGGTGATCACGTGTGGGAGCCACTGGAGCAGGCAATGAACCCACCTAAGGCGTACGATCACACGGCAGCTGCAACAAGCGGGGTGGAGGAAGGAGCTGCAGCAGCGGCAGCGGCAGTGGTAATCACTGAAGAGACCGCGCGTGTGGGCTTTCCGGATGCTCCCGATATTGAACGTGTCGTTTAATGTGAAATCAGAGAGGGGGAGCAGATGTGGTTTATTTTTGATCTTTGAATGAGTGAATAATTGCTGTCCTTTCTTATTTTCTTCTTGTTGCGTGTGCCGTTGAGCTTTTTTTTTTTTTCTCCCTTGTGGGAGCACGGAGAGTCTTGCTCGTGATTGTTTCATTGATGTAAACTTAGAAAGCCTGTAGGTTTTTTTTTTTTTGCTTGTGTAGGGGTTTGGAGCATAAGCGGAGCTCTCGCTCCATTGTTGTTGTTCCTTGTTATTACTATTATTTGTGTTCTCGCGCTAGCCAATTTGAATATGTGTATATTAGATCAGCTATTGGGGCATGGAGCAAAGACTTTATAAAAAAGGTCTTTCCACATTTAGTGCCATCATCTGCTTTTGTCTAGAAACTGAAGTTCCTCTTTTTTTTTTGTATTTCTGTACGCGCCTTGCTATCTTTTGCATCATTTATTATCACAAAGGAATTGATTTTTTTTTTCCAATTATAGAGTACTTATTACTGTTTCCTTTGGCACATCCACACAAAGCAACGGCAAGCAAAAACAAACAATACAAAGTAGGAATATGGTGGTGGCTAATGGCGAGTGTCCTTACGGCGAAGGTGTCAATGCCGTTGTGCTTGCCGAGGCCTTTCGTCGTGCGCAGATGGTAGGCCGGGTGTACCCAACAATAGCTGAGTTTCCTCCCAGCGTTTCTAGGGACGCTGTGGAGCACGTCTATCTCCCTTTCATTCACTCTGATGTAATGAGTCGCATGCAGAACGTTAGAGTGTCTCAACCCACTCATCCAATCTACACATGCGCTCCTGATGCTGTCAGTCTTCGTAGATGCAGTATGAACAGCAGTGATTGCCTACTCACATTGGGCGGTGACGCTATAACAGCCTTTCTCCCACTTGCTGAAGTTCTAGGCCAGAGCTTTTTTTGATTGATGAAGAAACCATGGAAACTCACGATATACTACTAATGGTGCCTATTCCACGCACATGCAAAAGTAAATATTTTTTTAAAAAGAAAGTAAAGGATCGGTCTCTCAACTAAAAAAGAATGCGGTAATCAATTCAGTTTCTGGTTTATATTCTCCGTGGCGCGTTGCTGGTACCCCATTTCTTTTTATCTTCTTCTTCATCTTTTCGTTTTTCTTTGTGTGCGTTCTTTTCTCCTCTTATTGAAAAGCGGATACTGTTCGTTATAGTCCACCAATTCGGTTGCTTGTACAATACTTTTTTGTTGTTGCTTTTTCTTAAACACGCGCGCAATTCTTCATTTTATAGGAGGACAGAGTAGCATAGAAGATCACATAAAATAGGGAATACTGTTAGAAGTGCGAATAGATACAAAGGATAAGAAAAAAAAAAGAAGAACAAAGCAGTATTGAGGAAAGCGCATTTCTTTACTTTTCCTCTGGTATTGGGTGCTGTTCTGAAATTACTGATAGGAAGACAAGTAGCACTGAAATTACTGTGGACGTAGTTATATAGTCAACTATTGCCCTATATATACTTTTTGCAGTAGGGGGATTTTTTTTTTCTGCTCCGCATTATTGTTAGTTTTGTTATTTTTTTCTACGGTAAGGCCAGTTTCTTTATCTTTCACTTTCACTTTTTTTTTTTTTCAGATATATTTTTCAATCCCGTGTAGCATTGTGTGCTCACTGCCTTTTTTTTTTGCTTTTTTAAAGAAAACTGTACTGCCCTCTATTTTCTCTTTTTCTGTTGGCTCTGATCCGCTCCACAAGTTTTTTTTTGTTAAAACTCTTTTTGTTTTTTTTCGCAGATTTTTTTTTTTTTTTTTGCGTACTGCTGCATCAGCAACGAAATAAGGGAGAGGAGGAACAGAACATGGACATTCAGACGCTTTTGACGAGACAGATGGAGCTGCACAGTTCTGTTCGGCGACCGCCTAAAACCGCTGAGGAGCTCGTTCAACTTCGCGACATCATGCGAGAGTACTACCGCTTTCTTTGTCAGCTGCAGAAGCTATCAGACCATCTGAGTGTGGAGAAGATTACCATTTTCCAGTGCTTTATGCACATTAGCGTTGGTGGCGTCGTGAACTTTGACAAGCAGCATCAGGACGGCGAAGTACCCATGCACCAGGCCAAGGTGCTTGCTCGCACAGACGCGATTCAGCTTGAGGGCACACTGCGGCGTGTGCTACCTCACGAGGAGCTGATGGTGTACGTTGGCATGTGCAAGGACCTGCGCACGATGATCCGGGTGAAGGTAGAGGACGGAAATGACCTCATCACTGCCGAGAAAAGCATTCGCGAGGGGGTGGAGTATGTGAACTTCATTGACGCACACTCCCACGGCAGTAGCGAGAAGATGTTTGCTTTCTACATGGTCGAGGATGAAGCCTCACTGGGCGTACTGCTAGAGGAATCCGGCGACCCTGTGTTTTCCGGCACAAGCACAATGTTGAGTCTCTCTAACACGAATCGGTCTCTTGGCGGCACATTTGCGGGTATCGGCGGGGGCATTAATAATAGCAACGCAAGCAGCAGCGGCAGTGGGAGCGGCATGAGAGGGGTGGTGCCGCTGCCGAGCCCACTGAGTACGCTGCAGTCCAAACTCTTGGAGCAGTGTACCATTGCTGCAGCACCGAAGGCCAAGGCTAATGAGCGACTTCAGGCAGCCAACACTATTCTTGACTGGGTGACGGTGATGCCTTTTGAGTCCTTTGCACCGCCAGACGAGCCTGCCATCATTTCTGTGATTGCTGCGCCTGTGGCTACCCTTGCCGCGGAGAAACGCTCTGCGCTGTGCCGCCTTGGCTGCGATATTATTGCCGTTGCGGTGGGACGAGCCTCTTCCGAGCCCTTTATGTTGGAAGACGTAGAACACCCCACTAGTAGCCCAGGCAGTCTTGGAGTTGCCTTGTCCTTGTGGGCTACGACGCTGGCAAAGGGAATCTTTGTGACTGTGTATGCTATCAACACTGCTACAGATCGTGCACTGCGTGAGTTGGTAATTGAAAGTCATGGGCACTATGCAGTAGTAAAGGCTTTGCTGAATGCCCTCGATAATGGCACCCAAACGGAACTGCGGCGCAAGTGCTTGGGCTACCTCGCTCTTAGCGTGACCGCCGCTAATGATTATAAACCAGAGGTAACGAAGGCCTTTTCGCAGCTGCTAGTGCCAATAGCGTGCAAGTACGTGGGAGTGGGAGATTCGCCCAGTCGTAAGATGGCCCGTGCACTCTGTACCGTGCTGCGCCGAATTGCAAAGGTGGAGGTTGCGTTGGGCGATGAGCGCACCGAGAAGTTGGTCGTGCAGGAGGCGAACAAGGTCGCTCAAGCTGCGGAAGGCGGCGTGCGAGAACTGGAGCGGCTCTTGTTCGGCAGCAACAACTTTATGGCGTCGATGCGCTCTACCTTCTCGGGAACTGCGCCACGTGGTGGCCTTGGGTCCCCCACGCAAGCAGTCTCTACGTTTGGACTTCAGCAGGGGTCTGAGCACCCGCACTGCGTTTTTATGGGCTCCCCTTTCATGAAGCAGCGTGTCAACAACCAAAGCGGCAGTGGAAACTGGCGTGGCTCGCCCAACTCAAGTTCTTTCGCTGGGAGTGGTGCATCGATGCCAAGCGCCAGCAGTGCGCAACGATCTGCGTCTACCACCACCACCACCACTGTCGTTTCTGCTTCTGAGGGACTTGCTGGAGGCCCTCCATCGCTCTCGCGACGCCCTGCAAGTTCAGTTTCTTTTTCCAAGGCGAGGTGTGCGGTTGCACTCCAGAGCGAGTTCTCTAGTGTACCTTCAGAGGAATGTATCACCCTCTCAGCCAACACAAAACCTACAGCACGCACCGATGCCTTCAGTGCAAGAACCCCAACATTATCAAAGGAGGGCAGTAGCAGTAGTAGTAGTAGCAGCAGTGGCGACTCTGCGAGAAATCACCAGCGGTTTTTGGGGAGTTCAGAGAAGGAGCAGAGCATGGACCGTATTGCGCTACCGCAGAAGCGCAGTGCACAATGCTCACCGGAGTGCCCACGCCGTGGCAGTCACGGTACTGGTGGTGGTGGTGGTAGCAATAGTGGACGGGCGAGAGCGAGCTCGGAAACACATACTCTTTCTCCCAGTGACACCGCTCATTTCACCGCGAGTCCCGTAGTGGCTGCAGAAAAATACCGCGGCGATGATACAGTGATGAGGCAGGGAACGGAAGAGCCATCCAGCTCTAGTGAAGGACTACAGCAGCAACATGTATACGACACTGCAACAACGCTTGCTGCGCACGAAGATATGGAAAGCGGGAGCACCTCTTATGCCTCTCATCGGAGTCTGCCAGTACTGCAACGTAGCCACGCCGAGGACTTAGCGATTGGCGTTGCGGCTGAGCGCGCTGGTCGCACTCTCGGTAGTAACACTCCTGTCTCTTTGCGACAACAAAGCCACCAGCAGCAGCAGAAACCACACGGTAGTGGGCTAGAAGAAGAGTGGCGTAGCACCTCCTCTGGAGGTGTAGTTGAACTCCCCGCTATTACTCCACTGGAGAGCCGCTCACCTACCAGTGCGTGGGGAGAGCATCTTCGCCAGAGTGTGAACAGCTCTACTACGAATGTGGAGAACTACTCTGGTGATCTCTCAGCGTCGAAACGCCTGCTGCCACTCTCGCTACGGTCTTCATATGGAAACATGGTTTCAAGCCGAGGGAGTGCTGGTGTACATGGGAGCAGCAACAGCTCACAGCGCAGTCCACGTACAGCACCACGACTCAGTCAGTCTCTGCTCAAGAAGATTGAGAAATCAAAGGGGAGTAGCTAATAGGATTTGGAAATTGGACTAACTGATGTATACATCGCGTGTATCGTGTGCTTGAATAAATAAATAAATATTTATTTATTTATATATATATAAATGGATTGCACACTTCTCTTTGTCATGTTTGTTCAAACACACTCACACACAACTTGTGGTGTGCACAAATATACTTCTTCTTTTTTTCTTCTTTTTTTTTTCCTCCTGCCCCCCCCCTTACATTATATACATTACATATATATATATATATAAAGGCAAAAAAAGAAAATAAATGTAAAGGAGGAATACATTGCAGGAAAAAAATTGAGGAGCAGTATGAAGGAAATAGACTGAGATTATATATCATAGAACGAGGACGAGAAACCAAGTCATCCAACTCTCCTTGAAAAAGTAGAGGTGAGTTAGATGATTATTCTTTGTCACATCTGTTGCTTATTTTTTTTTTCGAAATAAAGGATATGAATACCATTACAGCAGCTGCATGATATGCGTGTCAGTAGGAGCGAAAAAGAAAAGAAAACAAAACATTTATTTTGGTGGCTGCATATGCATGTCTTTTTTTCTTTTCTCTATTGAACTACTACCAACATCAGCGGGCAGTGCGTAAGAGGATTTCTTTTCACTCTAACTTTTCCTTATTCTTCTCTTTCTCCCTTTTTTTTTCTTTCTATGCCTGGCAGCAGCGCCTATCGAACACATTGAAGATAGACAAGAGGAGCGTGAGACTCCCCTTTACTTTTTTCTTTTTCTAAATAGATCATTTTTTATCACTCTTGATAACGTTAGATAAGCACGGCAAATGTCCAGTGAGCCTCTCATCAAGAAAGCTAAGAAGGAGGAGAACGCACAAAAAGTAGCAACAGTTCCATGGGTGGAGAAGTACCGTCCACACACCCTGGCAGAGATGCAGTCCCAGGACGACGCTGTAAATGCGCTCCGTGCGTGCTTGAGGGAGGGGGCCAACATGCCACACTTTCTCTTTCACGGGCCTCCTGGTACTGGCAAGACGACCGCTATTCTCGCTGTCGCTCATGAACTTTTTGGCCCTGATTACGTTAAATCACGTGTGCGCGAACTTAACGCCTCGGATGACCGTGGCATTAGTGTTGTACGTGAGAAGATCAAGGTTTTTGCACAAGGTGCAGTCGGCAACGTGCCGCGCGGTACTGTGCAGTCAGACGGCGTGGCGTATCCGGTTCCTCCTTTCAAGCTGATTATTCTTGATGAGGCGGATGCGCTGCTGCCTGATGCGCAAGCCGCGCTACGCCGCATGATGGAGGACTTTAGTGACGTCACACGCTTCTGTATTTTGTGTAACTACGTCAGTCGCATCATCGACCCTATTGCTAGTCGCTGTGCCAAATACCGCTTCAAGTCACTCGTGAAGGAGGCCCTCTTTGGTCGCATTCGTGTCGTGGCTGCAGCGGAGGGCATCTTACTCTCAGATACGTCTCTCGTCTCCCTGGACCGCGCTAGCAGGGGTGATCTTCGTTTGGCGATTATGCATCTACAGTCAGCACATCGCGCGAGTGGCAGCGATCTCACCAACGAGGACTTCGTTGGTGTCTCGGGCACCGTGCCTGCGCCTCTCTTTCAATCTTACACTGCTGCCCTGCAGTCGCGATCGCTGCAGCAGGTGATTGAGATCACGCGGCAGCTTGTTGCGCAAGGCTTTGCTGCCGCACAAGTGGTAGCGCAGCTGCAGTCTTACTTGGTGTCGCGTGATTGCCCGTTGAACTCGGTGCAACGTAGTAGCGCCATCTTGAAACTGTGCCAGACAGAACGCCAATTGAGTGATGGTGGCGACGACTACTTGCAGCTGCTTGATCTTGGTGGTGCAATGTGTGCGGCGTGAAAACGGGGGTGTTGGTGGCGTGAAATAGAAAACATTACCAGGATATAGATTTTTTTGGGGAGGGAAGAAGTTTATCCTCATTACTTCTGTCTCGCTGTTGAGGATGAAGAGGCGGTGACATACGTGTGTGTATCTTTTCCGTAGGAGAAGAGGTGCTTTATGTGCGTTTCTTCTACTTTTCTTCATCTACTCTCAGCCACGCGTGCACCCAGCATATAGAACAATGATAGTGTAGGAAAGTACAGGTTTTTTGAGTGATAAATCAGCTGCGGAGTCGACCGTTTTTTTTTTTTTTTTGGCTTGGATGACCAAGCGAACCAATGATTTTTTTTTTTTCTTGTTTCTTGTTCTCCTTAAGAAGGAACACTGGAAATAATAATAATTGCAACTTATCAGCTTAGAAAGTGTTTGTTTTGCAAAGAAATAGAAAGTAACGTCAATTCCTGCTCTTTTCTTTCCATGCTGAGAATTGGTGCTTAATTTATCATTCACGTTTTCTTTTTTTTTTCTTTCTCTGATGTCTTTTTTTTTTTTTTCCTTTTTTCTTGTTGTTGCTATCGGAACCAAGTGAAGTGGGTGTAGCAATAGCTGCAAACCCATACATCTAGATCTCTCTCTTTCCCTTTTTTGGTCGTGCGTAGTGCGTAAATATTTATAGATTGATAGGCACCGCTATTACTTTGTAGGTATCTCAGTGTTTTTTTTTCTGCTTCATTTTTTTTCGTGCTTAGTTCTTTCAGTGTACTTTTTTTTTTTCTTTTCATTCTTTCTTGTTGCACCATGGACGAATCTGCGTCTTCCGCAGAATCATATACCTGCCATGTGAAGGAATTTCCCGGTGGGGGCCGTTCCTGGCATCACAGCAATGCTGCACTGCGCACTGGAGAGAAGCAGATGTCGGCAAACGGTGACGGAGACGTACATGCACTCGCTGGCTCTACAGAGCAGCATAGTGATATTCCTATCGATGCCGAAGCAGCGGTGACTGCGAAGCCTGTCGATGCTGTGATAGCTGAAATGATAGCTGGTAAGAAGCACGGAGAAGGCAGCTCTGCAGAGCATACCGGTGGTGCTCATGGCTCTAGAGAAGGCAACACCCCTGCGATGGCCTATCCAGTAGAAACCTCAGCGATGGCAGCGCAGGCATCACCAACGTTTCAGTCACATCAGCAGGCCCCCACCGGTTCCTCTCCTTCTCGCCCACGCCGCAGCGCTGAGGTTTCCGTCCTAGACATGCCCAAACCCAGCGACACAGTAGCCGCTTGCACGCCCAAAAAGGCTTGCCATCCTTCCTCCGATCCGAACAGCTCGCTGCCGACTCCGTCATCGGCATATAGAAGGCCAGATAATCAACCAACTTCTACGAAACTTGTAGCTGGCTCTACCACTAGCAAAGGGACGCCTGCGCTGCCCACTGTTGCAGCTGCATCGACGCTTGCAACAAGTCCTGCTCCTTTGAAATCTGGCCACAGTAAAAGCGCTGTCAGTTCCCCAAAGAGAACGGATCAACGCACTCCTATAAAAAGAAGGCATCCCCAAGGCGCGGACTCAAAAGGCATAGCCGTTGTGATTTCACTCAACGATGGCATTGCTGTCAACGAGTCTCACAGCTCCACCCCTGTGCCTGCACGCCGTCGCTCACAACAGAACGCTGCAGTGTCACCTGCCAGCGCGAGCACTAAGCACGGAACATCCGGAGGTGGGGAGGTGGTCGGGGGCACCGGCAGCATAGCGGTCATCAGTCCCAACGCGGGAAGCCGTTCTCACAGACACTCCAGTATGGCAGATGACTGCAGTTTTATATCTTACAACCGCTCGTACGAGCTTTCCGTGACTGACCACAATGCAGCGCCGCCGGATGTGTCTGTGAACCGCTACATCCAGACCGCCCGTCCGCCAGTGTGGAGTTCCAACTTCAAAGGCACAGACTCATCGCCGAAGGAGGAGCTCCCACGAATTCACACAACACGAAAAGGTAAGTACGACGTTCTCATGACCGGTGAGTCACCAAGCGCCGCGCAAACGAAACAGCGGAAGCAACTACATCAGCACAGAAGCACAGCGGCTTCCTGCGGCATCAGCACCAATGCAGGGGCAGCAGCTCAGAAGGCACGCAATGGGCGGGTGATGAGCTTTACTAGCGTGAATTCCAACACGCGCGCATCGGCCTCTGCGTACGAGTACGCGGAGGAATTGTATCACACTCTCTCTCGCATAGATTTTAGTAAGGCGCTAAGTCAGGAGGAGAACGGCCTCATCGAAGGCACTGATTACAAACTCGCTGTAGAGGTGTTCAGAACGGTATCGCGCGGAAAGCAAGAGATTCACAGCGAGGACTTGCACGAGCTGCTGCTGCTCTTTACGCCCCCAGGCGTGGCACTACATGAAGCCACAGACTTCATGATTGAGGAATGTGAGGGTCTAACTCGCCTTTCCTTCCCAGCTTTCTTGGTGTTTGGAAAGCGGATTCGCAATCGTGTGTTTGAGTACAGCACGGTCGCAGAGCTGCAGGATGATCAGCGCATCCTTGTGATGTACGCACGAGTGTTTCCAGGAGAGCCGTCTACAGAGCCTGAAGATGCGCGTATTTGCCTACTCAAAGCGTACCGTTTGCAACTCGAAGACCAGCTGCCAGACAAGTGCAGACCTTTGCGTGTGCATGAGCACATGTTTCTTGTCGATTTGCAGAACAAGCTTTACAGCGATGGCGCTATCCGAGCGAACGAGGTACCGCCAGACACGCTCGGTGATCTTTCCTCCAGCGCTGCGCACAAGGCCCAGCGGAAGCAACGACAGAAGCAGGATCAAATGCGGGGCTCGTACCCCAATGAGGAGGTGGATTGGGGATGGGCCGATCGAGAAGAGAGACGTTTGAGCACCACCAGCAGCGAGGAGAGGCGCTGCATTGAAGCATCCGCGGCGGCGGCGCGGGTCAAAGCGAGCGAGTATCCTGCACTAGCTAAATGCAATGAGAAGCAGCTAAATCAACCGCAGCAGCATCAGCATCACCAGCAAGACGCGTTGCGAGGCGGTACAAGGACACTTAGCAAGACTGCCCAGGCAAATTCGACGGTGACAACGTCGACAAAGGGAGAGCACGGCGGCACGCGCCGTGGCACGAGGGGTGATCACACTAGCGGCCGCGAGATGTTCCCTGGGAGTGTATCCATGAGTACTCGTATTAGCCGAGATTCCAAGAGCTTTTCAAAGGGGTCTGGCTCCCATAGCAGCAAATCTCCCCCCTTTGACACAACTCTTAGAGTCGGTGAGACAAATGACCGCAAGGTGATTGACCGCCCGGTGGAGGAAGAGTATCTGGAGCGTCGCAAGCATGATAATCAGCTTGTTCGTAAGCTACAGGCGACGTATGGAGCTGGTGCGGCTCAGTAGATGAGGGACACAAAGAGTTATTTTCTTTGTTCTTTCTAATTCTTTGTTCTTTTTTTTTTTTTCTAAAAATAGGCAGTTTTTTTTTTCTGTGATCAGTTTTTATGAACGTGTTTGTAGAAGATGAGAGAGGGTTGTGTGTGTGTATATAAATATATAAATATATTTGCAAGAAGAGCGGTATTTTCCCAATAATAATGTTTGTTGTGTGGAGGTACATATATGTTGTCTAGTGGGCTGCGTTGTGTTATGCCCCTACACATTTTTGCTGTGTTATCTTTTTTTTTTCTCCCCTCTTCATTTTTTTGCCTTGTGCTTTAAAGCAGTTTAATTGCTCTCTCCTCCTCCTTTATGTTTGCGTATGCTTGCATTTTTTTTTTTTTGTGGAGGGGGGCGGGGGGGGGGGGAAGGGAGAGTGGTTAAGGTTCAAAACACGTGTTTGTGGTCTCTTCACACTTCCTCCCTTGTCTATTACCGCCACTGTTTCTTCTTATCCCTCTCTCTTTCCTAATGGGAGAGTGGAGAAGAGAAGGAGTGGGTGAATGAGTGAGAGAGAGAGAGAGAAAGACACGGCGAATAGTAGGGGGCAGCAGTTTCATGAAGTTATTTATATAGATGTAGTTTATATACAGTTATATTTTACAGCAAAATCTACCCAAACAAGAAGCAGAATGAAAAAAAAAAGCAATCGTTTGTTTGACTGGTAATTGTTTCTTTGATATATTTATGGAATGCTTCCTCTTTCCCTCAATTTTTTTTTTATGCCTCACTGAGAAGCGCACGCATTTAAAATATATGTTTTAGTTATTTAAATGATGTATTGCGTAGCGTATGTAGAAGAGGTGGTTGGAGGGTCGCTGAAATGCATTTAACGTGTATATTTAAATTTGAATATTTACATATATATATATACTGTGTCAAAGGAACTTTGTATTTTAGTTTCATTTTTGTCGAGGAAACTCTATTGCCTCACCGCGCGTGGTGAGTGCTAAAATGTATACAAATACCAAAATAACAACAATGAAAAGCAAACACGATACACATACTGATGTACGCGGTTGCTAGCCTACTTTTCACTTTCTGCTTCTTTACGCACAAGAAGCTCCTTGGGAGCTTAATGCGCACAAACGCTACATGAACTCTTATTTTCTTTTTGATGCGACTAGTTGCCAAATATTTTTTCCATTGCTTTTTTTAAAATTTGTTCCATTGAATGCACTGGATACTTGAATAGGAAACATATATAAAAGAAAAAGCATATACGCTACATACGTACACGTTCATTCGCGCGCAAGCATCTTTTTCTTTTCGCTTGCTTGGTACTGATTTTTTTTAAAAAAAAAAATAGTAGCGTGCGCATCACGTTTGTGTTTCTATTTTTTTTTTTTTTTAGTGTAATACCTTGCTTCAGAGAATCACGAAAAATCATAATGTCTGACACTCCCAACAGTAGCGCTCCCACTGCCGCGGATGACGTTGTCTTCAACACTGATATTGACATTGATGCGGAGCTTCAGGAACTGCAGCAGCAAGTGGGAAGCCTCAAGGAGGACCACCAGTTGCAGTCTCTCCAGGAGACTGTTGCCAAGGATGAAGGCACGCGTAAGGTGGCTGCTGCTGCCGCCGCTGGTGCCGTCCCGGGGGCTCCCAAGCCTGGTGTCTCCGTGTTTGTGGGCGGACTTGACCCACGTACGACGGAGGCTGACCTGCGCTTGCTTTTTGCTGCTTCTGGGGCTATCGTGCGTGTGACGATTCTTAAGGACCGCTACACAAGTCAGCCCAAGGGCACGGCATACATAGAGTTTGAGAACGCCGATCAAGCGCAGGCTGCTCTCCTGAAGGACGGTCAGTCTCTTCACGGCAAGCCACTCAAGGTGGCTCCCAAGCGCGACAACGTGCCTGCTTTCCAGCGTGGCGGTGCTGCCGCTGTTGGACGCGGCGGGTTCTTTCCTCGTGGTCGTGGTGGCGCGCAGATGCAGCAGCAGATGGCTGCAATGGCGGTGATGGCGATGATGGGAGGTGGCGGAGGCTTCAATCCTTTCGGTGGAGCCCCACGTGGCCGTGGTCGAGGAAGGGGTGGGGGCCGTGGCGCTCACTAGGAAGAAGGTGAGAAGACAGTGTTTCGGCCGGAGTATGACGCGCGCGCGTGACCAGAGCCAAGAGCGAAAGGAGATGGGAGGAAGGGGAAGGCGCTGACATCACTGCAGAGAGAGAGAGAGAGCGACGAATTCTAGTAGTGGCTTTTTTGCGGTGTCTGTCGCATCTACGGCTGTCAACTCCGTTTGTAAGTGTGACAATTCTCTCTTTTTTTTTTGTTGCTGTACTGTCGTTCTATCTCCCTTCCTGTGCTTTTTTTTTTGTTTGTGTGTGTGTGTGTTTGGTTATTAGCTAGCACGTGGTGTCCTGCGGGAATACTCTTTGTGAGTTGTGTTTTTTTTTTCTTTTGTTGCGTTTGGTTCTTTTCTATTTTACACCTCTATTTCTTATGTGTTGCGTTCGCTTAAGGATGCTTTTTTTTCTTTCTTTCTTTGTAAACTGCTCCCTCACCATTGTCAATAAGCGGCAGGGGAGTGTAGCTTTTCTCTTGGGTGTGATTCCGTGAGAGGTACACTGCGAATACCAGATGTTGTGGGTGCGTCGCTTTGCGACGGGAAGAATTGTTTACTTGATCACGCGTATTGTCATGCGTTTTTATTTTTTATAATACATTACTAGTTCTAGAGTGATCCTGCCTTTTTTCTCCCTTTCGCCTCATATGCATTAAAACAACAAAAGAAGACACAATTAAGCAAAAAGCAACAACATGGCAATAGTGGGAAGACTGAGGCCTCCCGAAACAAGAAAAAAAAGTACAAATAAAAAAAATTATAACAATAACAACAAAATATATTACATACTTTTACAACACCTATTTTTTGTTTTAACAATACTTTTTTGAGAATGAATACCACTCCCTAAATGTTTTGCTACAACATTTTCCTTTTATTGAATGGGTTGCAATTACGTTTAAGGGATGCTGGGTGTACATTGGGTATAACTGTTTCATTCGTGTCTTGTCATTTTATCTGTAATTATGCTATCTCTTTGTTCTTTTCTTTTTGTATATTATGTAAATAAATCTTCTGATAGTCCAATTCTTATTAAAAGGCAAAGTTTTTTATTTACACATACGTAGTCTATCAACTCTGTTATAAATTCAAAGGATTTACTTATATTTTCTTTTGAAAGCGCTTGCATGCATTTTAATTAGTTTACTCCTTACTTTTTTTTTGTATCGATTAGTCATATATATATAGGCAGAGGACGCTCGCATATTTGCTGTTACACCAGACGACATTTATAAGGCGGCAAAGTGCGTCAGCTTACCCGAATACTTCTCATGACGGCCCGGAAGATTCAATGCCAGGTCCCAGTACCGTCGGATCTTGAGATTGCTCAGAGCGTTGAGCCACAGTCAATCACAGCAATCGCCGAGTCCGCGGGTATTCTAGCCTCGGAGCTCAATCCGTATGGCTCTACCCGCGCCACAGTGAAGCTCAGCATACTCGACCGACTCAAGGACAGCCCCAATGGCAAGTACGTGGTGGTTGCAGGCATGAACCCCACCCCACTCGGTGAAGGCAAGAGCACCACCACCATTGGCCTGGCTCAGGCTCTCGGTGCGTTTCTGCGCCGCCCAGCCTTCGCGTGCATCCGTCAGCCATCGCAGGGGCCCACTTTTGGCATTAAAGGTGGAGCGGCTGGCGGCGGCTACAGTCAAGTAATTCCTATGGAGGACTTTAACCTCCACGGTACCGGTGACATTCACGCCATCACTGCTGCTAACAATCTTCTTGCAGCTGCCATTGACACTCGCCTCTATCACGAATGTACCCAGAGCGATGAGGCCCTTTATCGCCGTATTACCGCGGATCTGACCAGTTTCACCCCAATCATGAAGCGCCGCTTGCACAAGCTGGGCATCACCAAGGATGACCCAAAAGAGCTTACCCCGGAGGAGCGTGTGCGCTTTGCCCGTCTTGACATCGACCCCGATACCATCTCTTGGCGCCGCGTGACCGATGTGAATGATCGCATGCTACGCGACATCACTGTTGGCCAGGGCCCAGCTGAGCAGGGCCACACACGCCGCACAGGGTTTGATATCTCTGTAGCCTCTGAGGTGATGGCCATCTTGGCTCTCGTTGACAACTTGCAGGACATGCGTGACCGCTTCAGCGTAATTCAAATCGGCACGAGTCGCTCCGGTGAGCCCATCACCGCGGAGGACATTGGTTGTGCTGGCGCCATGACAGTGCTCATGAAGGACACCATTGAACCGACGCTGATGCAGACGCTGGAGGGGACTCCAGTGCTGGTGCACGCCGGGCCTTTTGGCAATATTGCCCACGGCAACAGCAGCATTATTGCCGACCGTGTTGCGTTGAAACTGGCGGGCAAGGACGGCTTTGTGCTGACAGAGGCCGGTTTCGGGGCGGATATGGGAGGTGAAAAGTTCTTTGATATCAAGTGCCGCACGAGCGGCCTCACACCCGATGCGGCAGTGCTTGTGGCGACTGTGAGAGCGCTCAAGTACCACGGTGGTGTTGATCCAAAGGATGCACACAAGGAAAATCTTGGTGCGCTGCGTACCGGGAGTGCCAACCTGGTACGCCACATCCGGAATGTAAGTAAGTTTGGCGTCCCCGTCGTGGTTGCGTTAAACCAGTTCTCAAGCGACACCCAGGCAGAGCTCGATCTTGTCCGTGAGCTTGCGATGCAGGACGGTGGTGCGGCCGACGTGGTGGTGACCAACCACTGGGCGAAGGGCGGTGCTGGTGCGGTGGATCTTGCCCAGGCACTGGTGCGTGTGACGGAGAAGGTCCCTGCAGACTTCAAGCTGCTCTACCCAGATAGCGCCTCCCTCAAAGAGAAGATTGAGATTGTGTGCAAGGAGATTTATGGCGCTGCAGGCGTGGAATATCTTAACGGCACGGAGGAGAAGCTCGCGCAGTTCGAACGTAGTGGCTTCGGCAGCTTCCCTGTCTGCATGGCCAAGACACAGTACAGCTTCTCGCATGACCCCAATCTAAAGGGTGCACCAACTGGGTTTATCGTTCCTATCCGCGATGTGCGCGTGAACTGTGGCGCGCGCTTTGTGTTTCCGCTTCTGGGAGACATCTCAACGATGCCTGGGCTTCCTACTCGTCCCGCATTCTTTAACATTGACATCGACTGTGAGACCGGAAAGATTATTGGACTGTCGTAAGTGACAGCAAATCAAACCACACACACACACACACACACACATAGCACAAAGAAAGTGCAAAAGTAAAGGGCATCTCTCCAATTATCGGGCAGCCATTGCACTTTTTTTTTCGTATGTGTTTTAGACATAGACGATAGTGAGAGAAGGAGAGAGTGAAGGAAAATTGAAAGAGGAGCAGCATATATTTATATTTACATATGAAGATGCGGCAATACGTTCAGTGTGGTATCACACTTAACCTGAAAAAAAAAACAACAGTTTATCTTTGTTGCATCTATTCTTTTTTCACTTGGAGTACATCAGTGCTGATAGGCCATTTTGTCTGGCTCTTTGAGTATCCATGATTTTTTTTTTGTGTGTGTTTACGCACGCATTTTTCTTTTTTTCTTTCTTTCATCTCCCTTTTTTTTTTAAAAAAAAAATAGCATCCTTTTCGTTGTGTCTGACATGAGACATACTTGAGACTTACACACACACAGAAGGAATATTCTTCAGATTGCTCAAAAGGTCTGCCTTCTCTTTCATATCGGCGTTTTGTTGTTATTATATTGCCTCTTTATTTTTAATTATCATTTTTTTTGTTTCCATTTTCTTTTTAGAAAAAGAAATGTCTCTGAAGTCTGCCACTCCTTCCAGTTTTTATGTATCCTGTACAGGACCCAATTATGTCACTATTCTTTCTCCTTATCCCTTTTCGATAACGGCGTACCTCGCGATGCTGAAGGCCTCACCGCCATCATCAGAGGACGACGGGAGAGAAGAGAAGAAGGCGGGTGATGTAGAGGCACCGATGATGGTACTTCCAATCTTCTCTACAGTGCTTCCACGCGAGGACGTGTCTCGTTATGGCCCCGAGATTGCTACGATTTTTGCAGGCATCACAGCAGGCAAGAAAGCGAAGGGTGAGGTAGGGGATGCGACGGAGTCATGCCATGTGGCCGCAATATGGTGCCTGCAATGCTTTACGGCGTATAGAATCAGTCTTTGCGCTGCAGGAGAAAGAGGTGCAGGTGATGGGGATCAGCAGAAGCGCACGGAGTGTGTAGAAACTATGACAGTGACGACGAGGGCCAACCCAACGTGGTTGCAACTTCGCGGTGTTGCACAGTGCGACACGATATTCGATGGAGATGTCATGAGGAGACCTGACTTTCTTCACTGCGCACGCACCCTTGCTAAGTCTAAATTCATTCTCTTTGTGACGCCGGAGCCAACTACGCTCAAGGCGATTCTGCCTTATGCGGCGCTGTGTTATTACGACGGGCTTTTCACATTGCCAATGGAGCTCCCCGTCTCTGACACAAGGAGCTTTTGGCTTTATAGTTTGCCCAATGGCCCCAGACGCTTTATTCTGGATCTTCGCCCTGAAGCAGTGGATGCATGGAGCTTTCCTCAGGGTCAGGGAGTTGTCAACTCTATGAAAACTTCTGCAGAGGCAACTGCTGATGTTGCTACTTCACCAAGACTGTTCCCGTGGCGCCGTAACAGAAAGGTGCAGAGGGCAATCACTTCACACGAGTTTGCGGTGGTAGTGCGTTCGACCAGTGCGGAGATCGAGGCGTCTTTGAACCGAGCAGCGAAGTATCATGTAAAGGAGAACAAGGGAACGTGGCTCTACCGCGAGTTCCGCAGTGTTCTTGCGCAGTTTGCTGCGACACGGAACAATTACAATGTGAAGCTACTGAACGTGGAGGTAGTCAATGCAAAGACGGGAGAGGTAGCTGCGGGTTGCTGTGGCATGGCAGTAGGGTCTGTGTATCATGACTACACCATGTACACCACCACACGGGTTCAAGCTAGCTTGGGGACCTTGCTCACAAAGCTGGTAGGCGAGGCGCTGCAAAAGTGCGGCTATAGGATGTGGTACTGGGGTTTCCGTATTGGTTACATGGAATTGTTTGAGCATGACTACGGCGGTCGGGAGCTGGACGTGGCGGAGTTCTTTGACCTCTGGGAAGCTGGGCGTGACGTGCAGCCAGCGGTGCCGGTGGATATCTTTATTCTTGAGGGAAAGTCGATGCTTCCGTACTATTCTGGAGCATAGAGCGTGTACACGCATGATGGTGGTCTACCCGTGCTCTTGCAGTGGGTGCATTTATACGTGGTGTCTTTACTGATGTGCTGTTGGAGGTATGCTCACTCACTCACTCACACACACACACTACATGGCAGCGTGTTGGTTTACTTACTTTACCGTTTAGCTATTTTTATCCATTTTTTTTTTCCTTTTCTGAGTTGCATTTTGCACATTACAAAGCGCGATTGGTAGCAGTTGTAGCGTGTCGAGACGCGACACGAAGTGATCTATTACTTGGGTGTTGCTGTAGAGAAAAAGCTTAGGGACCGAGAGAGCGGTCATCCTAATTTTATATGACATTAAATATTATATGCGATTGTTATAATCTCCTCCTTTTTGTTTTTACACCGCACAGGGATAATAAATGTATAAAACTAGAAACTTTAGGACATATCTCGAGAATATTTTAAAACAGACCCAGCGATGTCTCGTCTCGCAATTGATGACAGCATCGGCTGGTGTTCTATGGAAGACGCAGTGCCTCGAGGGGCTGTTTTTATCAGCCCCAGCCCAGTGAGTGTCCCACATAGCATGGATGTTGTGTTGTGGGGGTCCAGTGAGCGTCTGTGTCGGCCAGCATTCAAGTACTTGATGCTAGAATTCATCGCGGAACCTCTGCCCCCTAACATGGAGCCTGTCCTTAATGATGGTAATGTTACCACATATAAGGCTGATGCACCATCCCCCCACGGACTTTTGAGACCGATAAGACGTGAGCCATCTGCTGAGCAGATGGTTGTTGTCGTGGAGGGTGATCTCTGCAGTTGTGGTCGTGTGCGGGCGAGAACGGAGACAGCTATCAATTGCTGCCGTCATGCAATAGATCAGATTCTGAGCCTACAACTGATCACCAGTGTGAACCACGAAGCATTGTTACGTTCTCGTGCGCAGAATGCCTCATCCTCTTGGGACAGATTAGATATGAGCGAGGAGGTGCTCCGAAACACCCGTCAGTTAGCGGACGTTATCGTTAACGCTCTGGTCACAGCAAAACAGGAAAACGTGAGGTTGAGGGAGTCGGGGATGGCCGGCATTTTGTGTACGGTTACGATGTCCGCGAAGGATTCCCCCTCAATGACCCATCACCTGGTCTACGAATCCAGACAAAACGCCGAAAAACTCGGAGAAAGCCCGTTGCATTTAGCGATCCTACGCTCCGGGTTTTGGGGACCCATGGTGAATTGTTCACGGGATTTAGGGCTGATAGGTCAAATCCGAACAATGTTATTAGCGGTATTCGTCATCACATTGGCTGCGATATGCCTGCTAAAAACGAGAATAGCGTCGGGAAGTTTGTAAATTTTGCGCGCAAGTACTTCAATCGATTCAAGCCTGTTAACAGCTGGATCTCTCATGAAGAGTGGCTCAAGGGAACCTCATATAGTAAAAAAAGAAAGGAGCGGCTCATTCAAGCACACGCGAACTGCAGTGCCAATGAGAGAAGACACCCGTCAAGGTGTTTCAGTTTCATCAAAGATGAGGCCTACCAGGAAATCAAAGCGCCTCGCATTATCAGTTCCTACCCCGACTGGGTCAAATACGAACTCGGGCCATTCATCAAGTCCATTGAGAAGCGTTTCTTCGACAAAGAGTGCTTCGTCAAGGGGCGCAACAGTGCGGATCGTGACTCGATTCTTAGAGACAATATGTACGGCCCTGTGGGCTACACTGACTTCTCTTCTTTCGAATGCCATCACGAGGGCGCTTACGCTGAGCTGTTTTGTGAGTTTGTGTTATATCTTTGTGGTGGGGTACGCAATCAAGAGTTTAATCTATTTTCCACTCTTGTTCTTGGCTGCAACCATATGAAGTTCAGCCCTGTGGGTGTTCGTGCTCGCATTCACAGCCGCCTTATGTCTGGAGCTCCATGGACGAGCTTACAAAATTCTTTTTTGAAAATTTTTATGCTCAAATATTTGAGAAGTTTAGCAGAAGGCCCCAGCTTTGACTTTGATAGGTTAGACACTCTTATTGAGGGAGATGACGGTATTTTCCGCGCCTTTAGAATCAGACCAGCTGTGATATCTTCATTAGGATTGAAGCTTAAACTGAAATATGCTCGGAGTTACAGCTCAGCCTCATTCTGTGACCGAACTGTCACAGACAGCGGCGTTGTTGTTGACCCAATTTGGACTATCCAGAATTTGACTTGGATGCCTATTAAGTATTCTAAAAGTAGTCCCGGGCTTGTTAAAGGCTTGCTGAAAGCCAAAGCTATGTCCTTCCTGGAATCTTACAACGGTGCTCCTGTGGTAGCACTGTTATGCCATAAGATCATTGAATCCATGCGAGGAATTGACCACAGAAGAGGCGCTAAGCTCCTAGCTGACGGATATCACGGTATAGTCCTAAACGTCCCGTGTCTTGTTGAGCCAGACATTGAGTCTCGCATAAAATGCGAGGAGATGTTCGGTTTCACGGTGAATGACCAAATCGCCTGTGAGGAAGCTATAGACGCCTGGAATTTTGGTGAGGATTTGATCCTACCAATAGTTGTAAACCCTGAATGGGTTGAAAATGCCTACAAGGTGGCTGAGTAACCTTGTTATATGTTGCCTGGTTTGGGGCCTTTAATTCAACCACTTCCTGCCTTCATCCACAAGAAAAAAGGGAGGACTTGCAGGCAGCATTGACCAGGGGAAAGTTTGAGGAAGTTCCGAGGCTCCTCGGCCGCCGACTCCCCAGAGGTTTCCATGGTGTGAACGTTTTCACTCTCCCCGAGATGAAGGGAAGAAGACGTCTCATCACCGAACCTCACCTAAATGCCCCCATCCGAAAGGAAGAACTCCCCCGAATGAGGTATCCATCGCGACTGGAGAGAAGACAGAGCTTGCGGTATGCGAAGTACATGATACAGATCGACTTTGAGGCATATTACGACGCGTTACCTCTACCCGAAAACGCCCGCGACAAGTTCTTTTTTTCGCATCGCGGGAGGACGCCATTTCCGTCTCACGACGATCCCCACTGGCGCAAGATGGAGCGTGGCAATTGGTCAATCAATCACGAACGTGACTGTCGATATCCCGACTACCGTTACCATACACACCTATATCGATAACATCCTGATTGCCGCGCCTGAAGGTAAGGAGACAGAGTTCCTCGAGACAGTAAGGGCAATCCTGCGCAGGATACGAGTAGCTAACCTTCTAACGAGTCCAGACAGAGAGGAGTCACTTGAGAAAACGGACGGGGAGTTACTTAGGCTGTCCACAGACAGGCAGACGTTTATTGGGGAGGAATTTAGCTGGAGCGGCAGAGAACGCTTCGTGAAAAACTCAGTAAATGCCGTTTCCAAACTGGCCCTCGCGCTTCAGGCTCACGACTTCACATGCTGATCCTTCATATCCCTATTATCATTGGAGATGTATGCGCTTCACACGACTAGGCTCAATCCAGCACAGTATTTCCATCTCCTGAGGGCTTATAGAGGTGTGTATCGCGCGGTCGACCGCGGAAGACACCGGGGCTCTCCGCTCCCTTATATCAACGATAGGGTTAGAGACCTCATGCTGACCCTTGGCGAACGGCTGGTAGCAAACGAATGGTGGGAGATCGTCCCCAGATTCAGGCAACCTGCGAGGATGAGGAGTATGATGCAATAAGCTACACAGACGCATCCGCAGAAGGCTGGGGAGCTATCACACAATGGAGAAACGGCCCTTCATTCACCTACCAGAAGCGATGGATCAGTGACCTCCATAGGGGTCCGGAAGCACCTCCTCCGAGGGAGCAAGACCGCACGAGACATTTCACTGCAAAACACTCTGCCCACGCTGAGCCACGGGTCATCGAGGAGCTGCTGAGAGTATTAATAAGACGAAACCCACAAGGGGGTCAAAAATGGGCTGTAGTTACTGATCACATCGCCATCGTCCGCGCGCAGAGAAGAATGAATGGATATGGCAGCATTCGCAGGGGCTATGCGCCAAACAAGCTCTTTGAACTCACCAATAAGTTACTCCACGAACACAATATTCTTGTGGTTTTCTTCTACCTTGCAGGCGAGTGCAATCCAGCTGACACAGTATCTAGATACTTTGGCGAAGACGAAACTGAAATACCGCAGCTCCTAGAAAGGCCCGCAAATAATATAACTGTACCACTGCTGAAATACACTTACTCGCCACTATGCGAAAGCGATGCTTGACCTGATGGGATATCAAATTCAAATCCGCCTACCTAAACCAATTAGAACGCAGAGGCTAGCTGATGGGACACGGAGAGCAGTCGTCCACAAATCTATTGAGATCTCCTATGAGAGCGAAGTCCCTGATGTGTGGGAGAGAGCGACATTAATGCGCTAGCATGGAAGCTCGATTGACCTGCACGTCCTTTCTTCTATTCCTCCCTTTTTATTATTACATAGGAAATCGACAAAGCACAACCGCTAGCGGTTGTGGCGTGTCGCGTCTCGACACGAAGTGAGCTATTACTTGGGTGTTGCTGTAGAGCATGAGTACGTGGAGACCTGGAAAGCGGTCACCCGACATAATTATATGTCATAATTATTTGTTATCCCCGAACCTCCTACTAAACCGTCTACCCTCCTCCCCTTTTGTGTTTACACAGCACAGGGATAAGAAATATCAAACGAGGAACTTTAGGGCATACATCAAAAATATTTTAAAAACACCCGCCCGCCCACCGCAAAGGCATATGAATACATATATGTAGATAATCATAAGCAACTGAAACAAAAAGAAAACGGAAACAATCTTAAACAAAGAGGAAAAAAAAATTAATCAATCATTTTTACTGATTTCGCACATGAGTCTATTGAAAGCTCACGGCCTCCGGTGGATGGGGGCAGCCATCCCCCGGGGACACGGAGAGCAGTCGTCCACAAATCTATTGAGATCTCCTATGAGAGCGAAGTCCCTGATGTGTGGGACAGAGCGGCACTAATGCGCTAGCATGGAAGCTCGATTCACCTGCACGTCCTTTCTTCTAGTCCTCCCCTTTTATTATTACATAGGAAATCGACAATATATATATATCTATATATGCATTTTTCTCTTCTTGTAGGCAGTGTTTGTAGTGATAGTGGTGGCGCTAGTCTTCATTGCTTACCAGTGGGCATTTCATATTGATGATCTGTTTGTATCAAATCGTTGTTTTGTGGGGGAGCTATGAAGTGGGCTATGCTAGTTTACGGTTTCTTTCTCTTTGTTTCTTTTCATGAGCTACACAACTTTCCATTCTTGCCTTTTTCATTCTTTTTTTTTTTTTTCTTCATCCCTACTAATCTTTTTTTTTTTTTTCAAACATTTAAAAATGGAGAATCTTCTATAGTTTATAAAAGCTCCCCAATTGACAAACTAGAATTATTTTTCCCTCTTTTTTTTACCCACAAGGAACTTATCTCCGCACCAAAGCAAAAAAAAAAAAAAAGAAATAAGACAGCAAACATTATCTTTTTTTTTTACAATGAGCATGCCTTCTTTTATTTTTGACTTCAAAGGCGCGACCGTGATGGATATTCTTGCGTGGCATCGCGTTGGCCCTTCCGCCATCACCTTTGGTTCCCTCTTCATCACATGGTTCATCTACGTGAACTTTGAGTATACCATCACTACTTTCGTTTCCCGCATCTTTACCATTCTAATGATCGCCTTCGGTGCGCTCAAGCTGAGCTCCAAGATTACCAAGACCGTCACCTCGGATGTGTCCTCGTGCATGGACAGGTTCTATGAGAAGGCCCGCCCTATGGCGCAGCAGTTCATGACGACGGCAGTCCACCTCTTCACATGGACCAACTTTGAGAACTCCGTTAAGTTTCTCATCCTCACACTCATTACTGCTCTGCTCGGCAACTGGATGCGTGACACCACCCTCATTCTCCTCTGCATCATTACCGCCTTCACCCTTCCTGCTGCCTACGAGAAGAAGAAGCCGGAGGTGGACGCTGCCCTAGCCAAGGTCAAGGCATACAGCGACAAGTACCTTGCCATTCTCAAGACGAAGGGTAAGGAGATTGAGAGCAAGGTGGAGAGTGGCCTCAAGCAGGGCGAGGAGATCAAGAGGCAGAAGGAGGTGGAGGCGATTGCTGCTGCCCAGGCTGCTGCCCAGGAAGCCAAGAATCAGTAAATCGAAACAACAACAACAACAACAAGCCAACAAGAAGGGAACCCAAAAGGGAGGGAAGAAGTAAAACATGGAAAGAAATACAAGCATCGGAAACAGCAATTTTTTTTTCTGTATATATCATTTGATTTTTGGTGCTCATTTTTTTACTTCGCAAAATGAGTTTCTGTATCATGGCGTTGGGTGCGTGTGTGCGTGTGTGTGTGTGCATGCGTGCAGATGTTTTCGTGTGAAACAAGTATTGTGAAGGTGGCAGCGCACATATCGATGCACGGACCGTTAGATGAAGTTATACATCACCTGGTGTTTTACTTTTTTAGTTTCCAATCTTTTCCCGTCGCTACGCAATATTTCTATTACTACTATTATTGTTATATATATATATATATATATATATATATATATGTTATGGCTGGTCAGAAGTACTGTTGATACTTTTTTTTTCTTGCCCATTCATTTTGCTTTTGTGTTGAACTATCGTGGCGAACGAACAAAAAGAAATTATATATTCCAGGCCGTCAAGTTACTGAGAGGCTATCACTACTGTTCGTTCTTCTTTTAAACATCAGTACCTCTTTTGTTAAGACAATCCTGCCTACGTGAGCATGTATGGGAGTGTATATATTGGCGCGTGTGCGCACACACCATTACATCTTGTTTTTCTCTCTCTCTGAGGGACAGGGAGAAGGCATTTTTGATATAGGATGTCTGCATCCTTAGGAATCACCAATCGGATATACTAAAATGGTGACACAAATGCTTTATACATTGTTTATTTATTTATTTTTATATATTGACATGGATTGAGAGGTGTAGTGTTGTTTGCTGCGTGCTTTTGGAAGCAAGAAACCGATATCGATGACGAAAAAAAAAAAGGAAGGAAGGAAAAAAGAATATTAGCGTTGTGATACATACCTTTTATGGAGGAGCTTCTGCTCGTGTGAAGAAGGAAAGGGGTGGGGACACTCGGTATCTGCTGTGACTATAGCGATTGTTCGCTCATTTAACATGATCAACTCAACCAGTACGTACGCACAGTATATGCTTAGGTTTTTTTTTTTTTTGAAAAGAACACACACACACATATATATATATATAATGATGATGATGAATGTCTCAATATTGCTAGCAAAGTTTGTGTATGTGTGAAGAGATACATATTGAGAGAGAAGGGAGAAGGGGAGGGGGTACGCGTGCCTTCTTAGCAAACAACTATTTTTGTTGGCAGCGAGCTGGGAATTGTGTCGTGGGGAGGAGGCAGGAAGGGGGGGGGGGGAATACCCCCCTACTTTTACCACTGACACCAGCACGCTACTCTTTCTTTGTGTTGTAGGTTACTCTCCCTGTCTTGTTATTGTTACTATTTTTTATTATTATTTTGGAGGAAGTGATGAAACGTTTGATATGAACCACTGTAGAAATGAAAGAACAAGGAAAGCGTGCAACATGCTCACTTTGTTATTGCGCAATTTTTTTTTTCTTTTCCCACTTGCTGGTGAGAACAGTGTAGAAGCTAACTTCTGCTTGACCAATTATGGAGACGAAAAACACTGTTTTTTTTTTCGTGCTGTTTACCACTTCATTCATATATTTACGTTTATCTGTGTTTTCTTTTGCGGTGCATTCTGTGAACATTCATACACACACACACACACACACACATACAGAGGATTATAATATATCTTGATTGCATACACATACACATTCCAGAATCATACGTGCGAGTGCGTGCGTTTGATACAACAACATCAATAAAAGGCAAGCTTTAGTGTCATACATAGCTAGGTATAAATAAAGAAGCAAAACAATATCAAGAACAAGAGAAGGTTTTGAAGACGGGCAAAATAGGAGAAAACGCATACGCACACACAGGGAGACGTACTTGAGGCTCCTCAAGCTTGTCTTTGCTAAATCTATTTCTTCAACAAGAAAAAAGGGAATCTCTTTTTAAGGAGAACCTTCATACTGTTAACGTCATATACACGAAGAGAAGGAAAGAACTGATTCGCGTTCCCCCCCCCTCTTCTTCTTCTCTCTCTCTCTCTCTCTCTCTTTCCGCCGCAATCACATATTTCATCTTTTATTTCCGTTTATCCATTCAATTCTGGTCACACACACACACACACAGTTCCTCACAAAATAAAAGGAGTGGGTGAGCGTGTTTACACCTGCCTTTTTTTCCCCTTTTTCCTGCTGCATAGTGTAGAATAGTTACGTTTTAGTTCTGTAAGAGCGAAACATTGGGTTCTAGTACCAGCAAACAGGACTCNGTATCTACCCCCCCCCCCTCACCCCATCCTTCTCCTCATACCCATCTTTGTTGTGGTGTGCAATAAAATAACAAAATAACATTAAAAGCATCTCTCCGCTCTGTGTGTTATCTATTTACAGGAGACATTTTAGTAGACGCATTCTCTCCTCCCTTTTTTTCCTCTTTCTCTCTCTCTTTCTTCCTCTTTTTTTTTCTTTTTTTTTTCTGAAAACGATCATCGCGTCATGTCTAAGGTGGTTTGTACATTCCGTGGCGTGGACGAGATAGACAATGGCCTTGAGAAGCTTGATGAAACTAAGGTGCAGCTGCTTTTCTCAAAGTTTCCCGTTGGCACTGGTACCTTCAAGCGCAACAAGTTCATTTACGTTCAGTACACGGGGCCAAAATGCAGCATTGTGAAACGTGGGCAGGGCATTAACGTCATAAACAGCTTTGCGACGAGCCACCTCAACGGCGTCCCAGGCTTCTCCACTACCGACAAGCAGTCCCTTTCGTTTGAGTCTCTCATTCAGCAGATGAAGCATGTATTCATCAGGGATAACGGTGTGTTCTCCATGGAACAGATTCGCAGCGAGTACAAGAACCGACTTCTTGAAGACAAGAAGATGATGCATCGTGAAAACAAGCAGGCGGCTTTAGCTGCCAAGGCCAAGGAGGCCGCAAAAGCCTCCAAGAAGCCACAGGTGACCAAGGTGCAACGTCCTATATCACCACGACCACCGCAGCCCTTATCGATGCTTAACGGAACAGGTTCGAACCCACAGGAGTGGTCGGCTGCTGCTAAGCGCATTGTGGAGAGCCTGCGCAGTGACAATGGCCCAGTGAACTGGGCTGTCTTTGCCGCCGATCCCTCTACTCCGCACGTTCTGTCTTACGGCCACTGTGGCATCTTTGAGCTTGTCAAGAATCTTCCAGAAGACCAATGGCTTTTTGGCCTTTTCCGCATTTCTTTTATGATCAAAGGTGAGCGTCAGCGGAGGATGATCTTCTTCCAGTGGATTGGGAGCCAGCTCAAGCCGGTGCGCTCATCCAGCACGTCTGGAGTGTACCCAGGCATGGCCAAACTTCTTTCTCCTTACTCCTATGAGATCTACCTTGTTGGCAAGGCCGACTTGAATGCACAGAAGATTATCGATAAGTCCAAGAATGCGTTTCGAGAGACGAGGAAAGGTGGAAGCTCAGGGGATATGCCGGTCATCGAGTTCACAGAGGCCTCGTACAAGGCGACGCTGGAGCAGGAGCAGGATGAGATGAAGGAGGTGGTAGTCGTGGAGCAGCACGGGCGCACTGCAAAGCAAAAGATGAGTAGTGTAGTGCTTGATGGCGGTCTAGAGCAGAGTCTTGCGTCCATGTCTGTGGCAGGGGTAACCACCGCCGGTAACTTCGATATTGACGAGACGATTGAACTTGTGCAGGCTGAACAAGGGGGACTCGTGTGGGCAATCTTCCAGGTAGCGGATTAAACTGGTTCTTGGGGGTTTGCCCTTCTCTCTCTCTCTCTCCGCCTTTTTTTTTCTCTAACCACAACGATGGGTTGCAGTTTCTTTGCATGTGTATGCGACAGTCATTGAATGTTCTCTTACACACGCTCTCCCACTTCTCATAGGGTGCACACTTGTGTAAAAATGTGTTTGTGTGTGTGTGTGTGCGTAGTTGCGGATTGCTTTCCCTTTGTAGTGTCTCTCAAGGTAGCTGAAAATATATTTAGCATCTTTGGCTATGGCTGCTTAGCTTGAGGGGTGCTTTTTCGTTCTTCTCACTGTTTTGTAGATGGGGTTTCTTTGTTTGAGGTGAAGTGGTTTTTTTTCTTATTGTTTTTTGTTCTTTTTTCTCTCCCCTTTTGAAGCGAAGCATAAAAAGAATTATTAGAAGTTATTCCATTGTTTGTTTTTGAGGATTACTGCTCTCCCTTTCTCCTCCAATGAATACGTGATGTTTCCTCAGCGACAGCCTTGCTTTCTCGACGTGGGTATAAAAACAAAGTGCTTTTTATTTACTCCCTCTTCCCTGTCAATTTATAATAATAATTATTATGAAGTGAATGATTTGTGATGATGAACGCATTTAGTAGCAAATTTGACTAGCATTAATTTTGTGGCGAGGCGTATTTTTTCCCTTATTTTTTCTCCCTTTAGCAACTGTGTTGCTATATCAGTTACTATTCATCTTTGCTGTTCTCCTTTTTTCTTGTTGTTGTTGTCGTTGTTCTTTGAGGAAGACACTAGATTGAGCGGAGCAGTCGTGTATCTTTTTCGCCCTATATTTCCTTTCTTTTGCGTGTGGCCTTCTTTTTTTTTTATCTTTCACTTCCCAACACGAACAGATCGAGAACTGTTTAACGATGGGTGATGCCTGCATTATCAGGTCTGCAGAATAGCGAGATAAGGGCGGATGAGCTCGCACTATCAATAGTTGTTTCTTCTGAGAAAACATGGGGATTTTTTTAAAAAAAAATTCCGTATGTGTGTACGCACTTTTCTTTATCTCGTTCTGGGAAAAGATGTAACTGTAAGTGTTTATGAGAGAAGAATATATATGTGTGACAGATTTACAAGCATACTTGATGTGCAGCCTTATTTTTTTATCGGTTAAGGGAGAAAAGAACCAATATCTTTTTTGTTGTTTTATTTTGTGTATTCGCATGTTCCGATTAACAATTCCGTGAAGAAATATTTATGTGTCTGTTTTTTTAATTATTACTATTGTTTTCATTATGCTGTTTCTGTGAACGTCACAAGTCCTCATAGTCACATTTTGTTTGTTTTCTTTTTAGTGCCTTTTTATGTGTTGCTTTTGTTGTGATGTGTTCCCCTCGCTTTTCCAAACACGCGGAACAGGTGGCTGTTCCTTCCTCCTTTTCTCTTTTTACTTTTATGAATGAAGAGGGCATGTGAATGTTTGTCTGAATCTATTTTATCATCCTAGAAAAGTGCTTTTTTCCGTGTGCGCAGAAAGATTGATATTTTAGTGTAGCAAAACTGAGGCTTTAAAATAAAATGCAAAGGAAACACCATCAATACCTTAATTGCAGAGACTGCTTATTGATCAGTTGACTTTCTGATATTGGACATTTCCCTTTCTATTTCTCTTTCTTCCTTTTTCTTCCCTCTTCTATACTTTTTTTTATGTGACGAACAAACACTTCTGTAAGTATTGTAGTCACTTTTTTTGTTTGAAGGGTACACATTTTGTTATTGTTACTCCAGCGGAATCGATTTTTTTTTTTTCCATTTGGATATACATACACATACGCACATACCAACGGCATAGCCGAGTGTTTTTTTTTGCTATCTGTAATTCGCCACACGTCTGTCTGGCTGTTTGTGCGCGTCTGTTGCTTTTTGTATATATATATATATTAGACTTTTTGCGTTGAGATAGAAAACGAGAGTGCCTCAACATACTTTTTTTTTTTTTTGGCAGCCCCACGCCATCATACATACACATTCACACTCCCCAAATTAGAAAGAAAGAATAAGAATAAAAGCGAAGTACTCAGCCACCGCTGTGATGCACGCCGCGGTAAATGACCCAGTCAATAGGACGCTTCCGCTGCGGGGCCTGCAGTACATGGGCTCCCCATCGCTTCCTGGTCCTGTTCAGAAATATCTCAATACTACTCTACTCGCTAGCGCCGAGCCAAGCTTTGGCGGTACTGCTGGCTCCAACCTGTACGGCGCCGCCAGCGCGAACAATACACAAATGTTGCCCAGTGGCGTTGGCACTGCAGGAGGACCCGGCTCTCGCTATGGGACAACTGTACTACCTTACTTAAATCCTGCTTCACGTGTTCGTCGCGTCGAGGAGGTCGCGGCGGTGGCGACGCATAGCACGCTGAGCGATCCATCCTTTTCCGATACTCTCTCGCGGCTTGGGCCTTCAGCGCGACGCCTCTTGCTGCGAGACGCGACAACTGGAGGAACTGAGGGGGAGAGGAGCACTGGCGGTGGGATGAACGGGGACGCAAGCTTTAACCGGACTACTGGTTCAATGTTTGTCAAGACAGTTCCTAGCAAGCAGAGCAAGCATAGAGGCGCGAAGTCGGCTAGAAGAGACTCGGCGACGCGTAGCACGCACAATACGAGTTCCTTTGGAGGAGCAAACTCGCATTTGAACACGACCAACCTCAGCAGTGCGCCACGTTCTGTATCACAGAGGGCACATCAAACGCTGAGTCGCCGCGATGTGCTCGAAGTGCCATCACTTGGGTCTACCCTTCAGCGTAATGCAAGGGTGGAGCCACCTCTCGTGCACACTCTTCGCAGCTACCTGGAGCGCGAGGTGCGGCTCTGTGCAGAGGGCTCGCCTATCCCATCTGCAGCAGATCAGTTATTGCCTTATCGAGAGGCGTTGCAGGCGATGATTTCTGCCTTTCCTGGATACGCGTCTATCTTGAGTGACATACAGTCTGCCTATGACAATGTCATTCAGTGCCAGGCTGAGTTGCTGACAGAGGCCTACACGGATGACGCTGTGAGGCACGTGGTGGCAGAGCAAACAAGAGAAGATATGAGGCTGTTGCGCCATCACGCAACCGCACTTCAGCGCGATCTTGAAACGATGTGCGCGGAATTAGAAAAGCGGAAGGCGGAAAAGGACAACGGAAACGGCGCGGACGCCAACGGCGCTCACCAACAGACAGGTGGCACCGCCAGCTCGACGCTGCGGTCCGATATATACGAGGTGCGGCGGCAGCTGGAGCGTGCACAGCAGCGCGTTGCGGAGATGGAGGAGCTTAGCAAGGAGGATGTGAGGAAGATTCTTGTGCTGATTGGCGCTGTGCGCGAGTGCGATAAGCGAATCAAGGACTTTGAGGACACCGTTCGCCGCATGTCTGGGCAGGTTGAGGAGCTTGATGAGTTCAAGCGACTCGCTGGAGAGGCACAGGCGGAGCTCCTCAAATATAAGCAGCACTTTCAGGCTGTCGTCCCGTACGACGACTTTGTTCTTATGAAGGAATACCTTACGAATGAGCTTGCTGCTGCGCAGGTACTTGCACGTCGTCTCCGCCGTACGGCGGCAGTACGTGGCACACAGGTAGACGTTATATCTCGCAAACTCAAGCAACTTGAGGCAAATCAACAGGATAACATTGCGGAAATCGAAAGCGGCAATCCGTACAACTACGACGACGAAAGTGAGGATGGCAAACTGCGTGCCCCACTCACCCCACGACCATCGTGGCGCAAGTATTTTTATGAACTCCCTGAACTCGCTGAGCATTCCAAGAATGTTCACGTGGCTCCTCTGCCTGTAGTGCCTTCCGCTGCTGCTACTGCTGCCGTTGCGAGTGGGGCAGTGGTACCTACTGGTGGGGCTAGACCGCTGCCTTCTTCAGTTGATGATGGCCTTGATCAAGTTGAAGTGCTTGTCGTTGACGGCCCGAAAGAAACGGCGCTACTAGTGGAATACCTTGTGCAGCGTACACGACAGCTGATTCAGAGCGTCGAGAGTGCCGAGAGCGACTGCGAGACTGCACAGCAGGCCCTGCGTCAGCAGATGGCCATTACCACTCCTGCTATTGGGCAAGACCCCCTCAACGCTGGTGCTCAGAGTAGTGTTCAAGGCAATGGCAACGCCAGCAACTCACACAGCGGCGGCAGGTACTCCAGTCAGCAGCAGCAGAATGTTGCGCCATCTTCAAGCCGCGGTGGAACCTACAGAGGCGGCCGCAGCCGTGGAGGCGCGCCAGACAAGAGTACGGATTTTTCTCAGCACTTTGCACAGGCTTCCCAGGTGTTGCGAACAATGGCACTCCCACTTATTGGTCCCGGTGTGGCCGACACCGTTCCTATCCACCTCCGCGCCTCCGGTATGGTGCACCGTTATACACTGCCCCGCGCGACGTGCGTGCGGTTACTCTTCGACTTCTTTACAGAGGTGCTTACACCGATCCTTGATACGGACGATGTGATTCCGGAAGGAGAGGAAGGGGCTCCGTGTGTGCAACAGCTACTAGCGGTGTACCTGGACGACGCGGTGCGTGAGCGGCACGAGGTGGGCAGCCATTTTCGTTGTGGCGCGCACGTGGCACTGAACTTACTTGAGGACGCGCAAGACGCCATGCTCACGAACCCGGCTCTGACTCTCTTAATCGGTATTCTGAACAAGCGCATGCCGGCGCGACTTGCCGTGGACGCGGTGAGTGTGATAACGCACTGTATTGCAGATCTTGAGGCACTTGCGAAGGAGCAGCAGAAGACGCGACTGAGACGTCAGGTGATCAGCGAATGCCTCAGCCCTATTCTCGAGCTGAAGTCTGCCAAAGAAATTGAACAGCTGCGATCTACCTTCACGAATGACCCCACATTTGACGTACACGCACTCACACAGGTGGACAGCCGCTTTATGAGCACATTTTTCTTTCAGGAGTGCTTCAGCAACATGGAACTCTATACGCGTATCATCGCCGCAGTGACGGAGAAGTCCGCGCCTTTGGTCGAGAACGAGGAGGTCTCTTTGAACACGGTGGAGAATGGCGACCGACTCGTCCATCTCCCAGCTGTTGCGGAGGTTATTGCGGCGTGCGAGCCTCTCACACCCGCTGTGGTGCTGCGTGAAATGTGCGAGAACGCCATTTGTGCTACTGGCATTGTTTCAGAGAGTCCGGAGGAGGCAGCGGCAGCGCAGCAAGCGCATGTGCGACTGAGTGAAGTAATCAAAGCTATAAATGTGGCTCCGTTGATTCGCCGCACTGCTCTCAGCAATCGGGAAGCGTGTGCGCTTTAGGAAGAAGAAAGTGGAGCAGAAACTGTATGGGGTGTGTGGAGAGATCCCAGTATTCTGCAGAACTGCAGTGAAACCGATATTTTTCTTTTTTGCTATGTATTTCTTCCTGTGCTTTGTGCTTGTATGATATCTCGCTGGTTTTTTTTTTCTTTACGTTTTTGTTTATTCGTATGCTGGCTGACGCGCACACACGTGCATTCAATTCTTTCATTTTAATGGGGTTTTCTCTTGTACTGTTTTGCACCGTTTATCATTATAATTGTTATTATTATTATTGTTATCTGCCTGCTTATCAAGACGATCGGTTCATATGTAAATTTTTTCTTATGCTTGAAAGAAACTTCTGCAACTTGTGCGCTTTTTGATGTTAATGTTTAGCTTGGCATTTTTGGTGGCAATCAACGTTACGAACGCAGAAATAAAATAATGGGAGAATGAGTAGTAGGGGAAAAGCTGTCTGAAATGCACATACACGTGCATCGCTAGTGCAATAAACACTGTTATATGCTTTGTAGTATTTGCAGAGCGTGTTGTTTCTCAACAACCTTTTTTTTTCCTGGTAAAGAGATCGTTAACATCCCTAACGTTCTTTTTTTTTCTTTTTTTTTTTGCTTATGATTATATACACATCATATTATGATCAATCTTTTTCTTTTCATTAATTTTATATTTATCATTGCTGTCCAACATGCTCTTGTGTTAGCATATTGGGATAGTTGTAGTAATAATACATTACGCATTCTTCACAAAGGGAAGACAATACGCTAGAACATTTGATAGGGACGCTTACGTTGCTAACTTATAAAAAATAAAATCCTATATATATAGCTTTGCACTTGAAACAAAAAGGAAAAAAAAAAGCAGACAGCTCTCTCCCCAGCTCAGAGAGTGACAACAAAAGCATATAAAGGTGTTCTAGGAGTCCCCATTTTTTTTTTGGTTGTTAATCGTTAGTGTGCAGAGGCCTTTTCTAATATTTTATTTGTTGCTTTCTTTTCGTTGTTGAGGTTCATCACTCTGCTCATTCTGATACGGTTGTCCGCTTACAGATCACACTCACCCCCCTTTTTTCATATATATCAATATATATACTAAACAACAAATGCGGAACACTCAAGAGGGAGAAGTTAATGAGAGTCTCAGCTCATTGCAACCCCGCGTACGTAGTGCACTACCCACTGGTGTGTACAAACATGACCCCTATCGCCACTCTCCCTTTGTCTCGTCGACACAGCAGCCACATTTCCAGTATCAGCCCCCACGCGTCGCGTCTCACTACTCAGTCGGTAGTCTTGGTACGCCGTACATCCGCGGACACCTTTCCTCAAGCGGCAATCTTCGTGGACCCGTTCTTAGCGCTTCTCCCTCTAGCCAGAGGCTCAGTGGCAGTCTGAGCAGCGCCGCACACACACGGTCAAACTCAAATGTTGCGGAGACGGAGGGAATATTGATCATCCCGACGCGGCCGGTGCTAAAGACTCTCGCAAAGCAGTGCCGCCCTTTCCCCCCATGGTGTGTTGGCGAGGCTGCCTTGCTGGGCATTGCAGATGAAATTGTTCGCTTTGCTGCTTTTATGTTTACGTCACCAAAAGAAATTGAGGAGCGCGATGCCAGCCTGCTGACGGTGCACAACATTGTGCAGGCCCTGTGGCCTGGGGCTGCGGCTCTTCAGCCGATGGGAGGGACAGCAGCGGGCCAGCCACCAACACGCGATGGCGTGATGCACTACTACGCTGCGAATACCGAGGATGAGGTTGCGCCTGAGATGATAGTGGCGGTTGCCAACGCACGCGGCGCACAGGTGCAACTTGGCGTTGATGTCCGTGACTGCGCGTACGCACTATTTACTGACGCGAAGTATGGACTGCGGACGCGTGTGCGCTACGGCCCAGGAGCGGATGCTGCAGGACCATGTGCAACGTGCCTGCACAATCGCATTCGTGACAATACAGCGGCGAACGCGGTGCTTGTTGTGTTGGTGGCGTTGTTGCGACAGAACAAAATGTTTGACGATAGCGGCCTCCAGCCCAATATGCTGAGCGGCGAAGCGCTGGCGGTGATGGTGCTTGCCGTGATGAACGCCTATGCACAAAACAGTGCGGATGATGAGGCATCATCAACAGACGCCGGTCAGCTGCTCTGCGGGTTTTTTCAAGTCTACGGCTTTGATAATTACTTTGACCCAGCTCAACACTCTATCGTTGAAGGCTACCTTGACACGAACCCACCACTGCATCACTCTAATGCACTACTACGTGTTCTTGACCCAATGGACAGCAATGTCAATCTCACAGCTAGCGTGGACAGCGCTATCAACTTACAAATTTTATTCAAGTACTGTTACACTGCTGTAACCCAATATGCGCAGGTAAATGCGAATCAACACAGAGCTCAGTCCGCGCTCTCGACAATTCTTGGCGGTGAGCCTTACTGGAGTCGTGTCTTCAGTCTTTACGAGCAGGGAATCGAACCGTACTACTCGATTGTCAACTCGAAACGTGTTGCATTGACCAATTGTCTCTAAAAGTAACCAGCTTGTCAGCGCGCGCGCCTATGCGTTCTTTTTTTAAAAAAAAAAACTTAGTTAAGTTTGCGTCTTGCAATGTGCTTTTGTTTCTTTTCTCCTTTCCTTTCCGCCCCTCCCCATCATTTATTAGCGTGTGGTTTTTTTCTTCTTCCTTTTCATTTTTTTCTATTTGCTATTATTATTATTAAAGGCTTGTACTATATATATATCTCTGTTTACTTTTTTTATGAGAGATCTTGATTATATTTGTGATTTTTTTTTTTGCCTTTACCTTTGCTTTGATATAGATATTGCGTGTGCATATAATCTCTTCAATTCCCGATTTCTTTCTAGATATCTGATCTCAGTAGATAAGAAAGCGGGAAAGAATATGTACACAGGCATTTAATTTACACGAGTTCAGTAAGGTGATTTACGTTTCTTGTCTGTTTCCCTTTATGTTTGCTCTCTCGATGAAATCCATATAAAATGCACGTCAATACATTCAAACGATCAACTCGATTTATACGTAGAACATATGAAGTTCCAATAGCTATCTCAACCAATGACGAAACCCGATAAAGCACACTGACTAACAAGAATTTCTTTTTGTCATTTAAAAACGACAATTATTCAAAACAGCTTGAATATATTTCACATCAACCTGGCGCAATACGTATCTCTTCATGCCCTGCAAAACTATCACAGCCGTACTATCAAACAGTTACCATAAAGTCTTTCTTTTTTGCCCACC